>VXAD01012329.1:254643-271801 GCA_013399195.1 Dicrurus megarhynchus
TGCTGTTTTTTATTTTCTGTTGGAAAGTAGATACTACAACTTTCATCTACAGCTGGTCTCTCATTATGATAGGAAAGCTTCAATAAAAATATTTTCCTAAACTACTTTCTAAGCCAAATTCTGAAAAAAATATAGGAAATCTTGCCCAGAACCTGCCCTCTCCCACAGCCAGAATGTATAATTTCTAATCTACCTACATCCCTGTCAGGCTTCAGAGGCTTCATGGCCCCTGAGGAACATGACTGCCTTCAGAGGTGATGGGTAGCAAAGCTGNAAACTAAGATCTTAATGTAATCTCTTAAACAAAAAGGCCTCCTGTAGGAGTGAACAGTATAAAAAAATAGCTTTTATTTATTAACAGATCACCCCAGTCTCATCTTAGTTTTAAACTCAGCTGCAACAAATTGAGCATTGAATATTTATAAACAGAAGAGCAGAGAAATTTCTACATTGAAGTCTCTTTCCATTGCACATTAAAATCTTATGTTTGTCACAGGGTTGGAAAAGATACGGTTTTCACTGTTATTTGGTGGGTTCTGCACCTTTGACATTCTCAGAAGCAAATAAGACATGTGAAGAGAGCAAAGCTTATCTAGCTACTGTGGAAAGCAGGTGGGAAAATTACTTTTTAAAAAATCAATGCTTTTAATCGAGCAACTGGCAAAACTTTTCTGTTTTTTGTCAAAGTGTTTTATCAGTGCTTTTTGAAAAATTTTATTGTAGAAAAGCATGCAAAGATTATCCATGCAGAAAAAAAAACCAAAACCAAAACAAACACCTCAATGTTTTAGGGCTATCTACTCAATCCATTCTAGCAATTTTCACATTTGAGGGGTTCTTGAACTAAACAGTTGTCTCTCATCTTTAACAATTCGTAATTAAAGCAACTTCTGGTTTTGGTGGGGTTTTNGCTTGAGGCACCTCAAAGATTTGGAAAGAGAGTGAAAAGAGTAGAATACAAGTAGAAGCCCATGCGAGCAGCAATTTGTGACTTTTCAGTTGCCTTCAGCTAAATGGAGAAAGTTATCCCTCATGACTGCAGTTTAAAGACTACCAGGGGTTTGCCCGAACTTCAGTGAGGAGCTTTTGTTTTGGGGTCATGTTAACACGCCTCAGTCTGTATCACTTAGATTAATATTGCACGGTAGCAGGCTGTGAATGAACACTCTTTCCCACTGCAGAAACGAGCAAACCTTTCTGATTAGTCTGACGGGGCTGAGGTCTGAACAATATTTCTGGATTGGTCTCTCTGACACAGAAGAACGAGGGAGTTTCAGGTGGACCAATGGAGAAACTCCTCATTTCACACACTGGAACACAGCAATGCCAGGTAAGCTCTGCATGGGCTCAGCCCCCGTGACAGGAGTGCGGCTGCGGCTCACACGGGTTTGTGCTTTCACTCCCCTGGTTAGAAATTAGAGCAGGCACTATGTTTTGTGCCTGTAGCTGCAGGTGGCCAGCACCATCAGACCTGTGTCTGACACCAGTGCAACCAGCACTGTCACAGCTGAGCTACAGGCGCTGGTGCAAGTCAGCCTCCTGCCAAGGTGTACAGAGACAGGTGTTGATAGCTTCGACCGAAGGCAATACTGTGCAGGAGTTAACAAAGTCCATGGTCTCATTTTTTTCACCATTTTTAACACCAGTAAACAACAACTCATCAGATTTAGAAAAATTATTCTGGAGAGGTTTTTGACCCACAGTGTGCATATGTGAGAAATGAGCAGTGAACCTGCAGCTGTTTGGCATTTCAGCAATACAGCTTAGCAGCTACCTGTGAGCTCTTGCCTTCACACAGCTAGTTATGCCTTAAAACAAACCTGTTGTACTTGACATCACCCTTCTTGAAATGGAGTTACCAGGAGATTGAGAACTCCAAAGTACTTGTCAGGTCATCTATTACATATGTAAATATAATCAAGACCCACTCTCCCTGTGATTTCCCTGGGGTGGCAAGATAAGGAAGTTTTGTTTTCTGAAGCTTCAAATCTCTGGTTTTGGCAAAGCTGTGTCTGTGAGACTCATTGGCCCATATCTGGCCTCTGACAGGTGGTATTAAAAATAGTTTTATATCCAGGATGTTTTTTAATCTGCATAATCTGCATCTTCCTTTTCATAATTCTATTAATAGAAACAAAGGTCTCATTCCTTAGACAGCAGTTAAGGCTTTGGTTTTACTCATTTCTTTTCCACATCACAAAGGGAAAGAGCAAGGCTGTGTTGTCATGGGAACTGGAATTGCAGCTGGATTATGGGATGTTGTCAGCTGTGAGAAGACATCAAACTATCTTTGCAAACAGCGGGCAGCAGGAGTGCCATCTCCTGCTCCTCCAGGACAGGTCCCTGTGGCCACCTGTGCCGAAGGCTGGGACAGAGCCTCCCGGGCAGACTCATGCCTCAAAGTAAGTGTGTGTCCACCTTCACGGGGAGTCTCAGCATGGGGCAGCCCGGGGGACAGTGCCCTGGTCACCATGATGCTGGGACATTATTTGGGAATGATCTTTTCTTTGGTATTCAAGGGCAAGAAAACATGGGGAAAAAATCCACCAAATATAACAAAAGTCAACAAGGGAAAATGATGAACACAGAGTGCTAGAAATATACTTTATTTTATCTAAATACCACGTGAGAACCTCACCTAATTTATTTGCTTCCAGGAGTTTGGGACTTGAGAAAAAACATAGTATTGCATCTCAAATGCTGGCAGTTTCATTTGCATAGGACAATGTTTCTGAGAGAAAACGTGCCCCTCTGACAACCTTTTCTCACACAGGATGCGATACTCATAGCAATACCTTTGGATCTGTGTTTAGTTGGCAACTCTTCAGCAAGTAAAGCTTTTGAGCATTCTCTTGATTTAGATAAAAATGCCTTAAAAAGCTCTCCTTTTTGCAAAGGAAAAAAGGAAAGAAAAGGCAAAATAAACCAAGTAAATAAATATGCAGCATTGTTCTTCCATGTCTTTATTTAAGTATGCTCTCACTTTCTTCCCGAGACTCTGCCTGTGGGGACACCAGAGATTATTTTAGTCCTGTATTTACAACGGTCTGAGCTTCTATGTCACATGTAATTATCATTATATTGGTTCTGCCATTTACCAAATTTTTGATTATAATTTCCATAAAATGTCAAGAACTTAGTCTTGTTAAACATATCCTTAGTCCAAGAATGTATGTTCTTCATGGCAGAAAGTGTATTTTGTATGTGTGTGCTTGCACCTCAATACAAAAACCTCTCCTCATTTGGGGTCCACGCTTTGCCAATAAGCTTTCTGCATCCATACTGTCTTTTCTAGTCCAACATACTGACTTACCCTTTCCCTTCCTTTTCTCAAAAATCTCCTGCTTTCTACTGAGAAACCTCTTTAAGTATGGGTTGAGCTTTTCCATCTTTTTTTGAACTTTTCAGTGGTCAAAGTTCCAATTAAGTTATAGATTAGTTTTTTCTCCTCTGTACATTCTGATACCTGTTGTTATCCTCAGATGCCTATACTACTTCTGCCTTATTTTAAAATAGAAGATGCTAAGAAAAACATATTCATGCTTAACATTTCTAATGTTTAATATTAAAGGCTTGGACAGGTGTCATGTTGTCTCACTCAAGAATAAAGGGGTGCTAAAGTGATGCTGTATTTAATTACATATGTTTTATAAGCTTTACAAATTTACTAATTTATTTTTACTTTTTGTTCTCAACAGTTTTTTGTGAGAGAGGGAAACCAAAAGAAGTCTTGGTTTGAGGCTGAAGAATTCTGTAGAGAAATAGGTGGAAATCTGGTCACAATCAATACAAGAGAAGATCAAGTTTTATTATGGCAATTAGCTTCGTGAGTATTCGCATAAGAATTCTTTTTCATGTTCTTGCTATGTTAAATAAAAATTGCTTAAAACATATCTGGAGCTAAACAAGTGAGTGACTAAAAACAACCAAATTTTAAATTACGTTGGAAAATTTTCTTCTGGAAATAGCATACTGTAACATTGCTTAAAAAAAAACCCCCAAACTTTAGTATTTCAAAGAGGCTTTAATATTCTTGAAATTTTCATCACCAGTTTTAGCAAGGCTGTTCTCTAGATCTGATCAACTTCTTACATGTTAGTCCCTCTGCCAAAAGGGAGAAAATGAAATATTCAGCTCTAACTGGCATTTTGTAACTGTCTGCAATTCTTACTTTAACCAACTCATTCAAAAAAATCCCTTGAGTTACTGTGTAATGTAAACCAAAATTCAAGGATTTAGTGTGGAATTATTCTGACTATAAACTAAAGACTCCTGAAATCAAAGAGTAATTCATTGTAATTAACCTTTGGGAGCGATTTAGATGGCTATGTCTTGCTCATGATGTATAAACTGTGATATTATTTTCCCCTCAAATTAGACCTATATTCTGCTTGAATTTCATAATGTCAAGACATGTAAATGACACATAATATACAGCTATTTAACCAAAACAGTTTCCCATAGTGGAGAATTTAGGTTTACTTTCTCAAACAGATTTAAAACTTTCATATTAAGAACTTTTTGTGGTCTCACCCTTCTTCATTTTAAATATATTTTAGTATTCTGAGCAGCTGAATGTGGTTTTACTAGTCTGTCAAGTCTCTTTGCTTTAGAGTATAAAATCTTTGTGGAAGGAAATCCTTGCTTATGCAGTGAATGGTCCGTAGACATGAAAAGATAAATAGCATGAACTATTACATAAATTTCTTAGGAAGGGCTAAGAAGTAAAGGAAAGCAGTTGAAAATCAATTTTCACTATTTTTTATTAGTAAAATAAACATCTATTTATGATTTATTTTTGCTAAAGCCTCTGTCTTTGAACTCATACCACAACCAAGAGCTGTGCTGCATCCACAGGGATGGGAGCATGAGCTGGCTCTGGGCCACATCACTTCAACTTAATTTTATGTATGGGAAGTCCTAGCCCAACACAGAGCAGTACCAAACCCCCTGACAGAGCGCAGGGGGTGAGCTTGGCTTTGGGCCACAGGTGCCAATTCAGGTGTGACAGAAAGCAGCATGTTTCTATGCTTTTCAGGATTTCTATCCTGGCCTCTCTTTCTACGCTCATATATCTCTATTGTACGAATTATTTTAGGGATAAAGGACTGAACACTCAGGCTTTCTGGATCGGTTTGTTTCTCTTAAATCCTGATGAAGGATTTGCCTGGATCGATGGCTCCCCTGTGAGTATTTATTTGCTGAATATTAATTGACCTTCTGTCTTTTAGAATATATATACTTTTTATTTTTTATGCTTTTTTTCCAATCTGTTTAAATCTTCCTCAGGTGCATGGCTACCCTTTATCCAGCAGCTGAATAGCTGCAGTGCACTGTCTTAGCACAGCACTGCCTCTGTTTCACCCCTGGTACCGTGTTATATCCCACCTTCAGCAGTCCGTGCTCCTAGAGCACCCCAAAATGGGCACTGCTGTATGGCAGTACAGGGAAGCCCAGCTAACAATTTTCACAAAACAAGATAAATGTGACTCCCTCTGCCCATCAGTTTTTCTTTCATGGAACAAAAAGGTTTTCTATACCATGTAGTCTCTGCACCTTCTTCAGGGAGTAGCGGGGAAAGTAACCTGACCAGCATGACTTTCACAGCCCTCTCAGGACTGTTTGAACTCCTACTGATCCCATAAAAAAGGAACTTGACATGATGAGATACTGAAGTTGTGTCACCATGGCAATCTCAATTACTTCTATTCAGCTTGAATGACTCAGTAATTGATATGTATTTCCAACACAGGTAATTTATGAGAACTGGGATGAAAATGAACCCAACAACAGTGAAGAACTTGAACATTGTGTTATGTTTAATAAATCACCCCAAATGCGCTGGAACGACTTGCGCTGTGACAATTTACTTAATTGGATTTGTGAAACAAAAAAAGGTATTATTACTTCCCCATTTAATTGGAGCAATAAACTCAAGTTTAAAAAGCAAATTTTACGGATTTAAACAAATTGAAAGGAAGAAAGATACTGGGAATTGTTGATTTTAAAACCAGTTGCAGTGAATGCAACACATAAACCTAGAGGAATGAATCGAGATATTTCTCTTGTCCTTGGATGCAGGAAATTAGAGTGTCGCTCTTACTTCATCTCTAGTTTTATCTCGTTTTGCCATAGGTTGAATAAATTTGCAAAGCAAACGTACTTATCCACTCTCCTTTCATCTCCTCCCTCTATTTCTATCTGCTTCAGGCTAACCCAGGATAGCTGTAGATGTAGGACACTAGAGTTATTCCTACAAAAGGGAAAAAAGCTTGGCTTCCCACTGTGAGACAAATAGTGGGAACCAAGAGAGGGATCAGTTGCTACAGGAACCAGCAACTCTGAAAACCTAATATAATCAAAAGTGGAGGCTGGTGAAACCTTGATGAACTCCTGCATCCACCAGCTTTGCCTGGGAAGCAGGGTCCCAATGCCAAGACTCCCACACCTGGTTCCAGGCTCACAAATAGGACCTGACAGATTTTGGGGTGCCCACCAGCAGGAGATGGAAATGGGGTCTGTGTCAGCTGAAGAGCTCAAGTGAGAGCTGATAGTGAAAGAACTTGTTTTGCTTAGTCAGTCCTACTTCTACATCCCTGCTTCCTGGTTGTAAACTGGGTGTTTGTATGCATCTCCATGGAGAAGGAGATTTTTAAAACCTTCTTGAAATGAGGAGAAATTTGGATGCACACAGGGAACTACTAGGACGCACAATAGGGAAGGGATAAGCAGTTTTATAAAAACACTGAGTGTATCTAATATTTGATGACTCTGCCAACAGAACCCTTGAAGGGTGAATGAAGCACCGTGGTAACATTGAAAAATTGCTTAACCAGAAAGGAAGAATCACTGTTCCTTTTTGGTAGATTAGTCACACAAACACACCATCCAAGCCCTGATTTCTGCATACCAGCTCGAAGCAGCACATCCTGTGCAGCCCTTTCTGGCACACTGAGCATGCTGCTTTGTACAGATGTGGCTCTCTGCTCTTGGTGAGATTACTCAGGAGTTCAGAAACCACAACACAAAGACTCTGATCAGCTTATCTTGATCCTAGATGATCTTTCAAAAGCAAGAAAAATTCAAGAAATTGATCTTGTAATTGCGAATCTAGATTATGTGATGATCAATATGAGAGAAGACATGCTCAGATGTGAATTCCCTCATGTTCACTTAAGACACATATTTACAAAAGATATTCCAGCTGTTCAAAACCAGTGAATGTTACAGTTATGTTAGCATTAAACAGTAAAATCAAAATGACCAGAAGTATGTAAATTAATAATGAAGATACTGAAATAATTTTAGTTCTATTGGTCACTCAATACTTAAGAAGAAATTGTTTAAAAGATCCCAAAATAATTTTACTTGATTTTTCTTTTTTTCTTTTTTGCTTATTTCTCATCAAACTATTTCTGTCATTTCTATAACAATGTGTTTCTCTCCATCAAACCACAGTAGAAATGGAGCAAGCTAAGAGAAATAGTAGTGCAGAAGTACAAAATAACAGGCATTCATATGAAAGCAGAACTTCCTTTGAGAGGCTATGGCTGGCTCTGGGAATAGCAACAGCTAATTTGCTTCCTCCTGGTCCAACCTGCATTCAGGAACTTGAGTTCAATATCTATCGGCCCCCCAGGACTCTTAAAAGCAGACTGTCCTAGTAGACACCAAGCCATCAGGAAAGGAAGAATTCATTGAGACACTGGAAGTTACACCTGATATTAGCAATAAACCAGCGTTAAGTTTTCAATACTTGTGGGTAGTCTACTACTATGTAGGTAAGATTTACAATTTACTATATCAGATTATGTTGTTTGGCTCTAGTCCCAAGAATATAAAAAAAATTAATCATAGTGCGTCAAGTGAAAATACTAAAATAAATTTTCAAAGTAATATTTGTTTAACCTACACCAAGTTTACTGTGAATCCTGGATATTTTGATACAATGCTTTTGGAGATATATTACTGTAAAGTACATATTTTTCACTAGCTAAATGTTTCTAAATTATTCACAAAATTTAATATGGCAGTATGTGCTCTAAATTCTTGAAAATACATTAGCTAATTCACAGTTTGCTTGGTGGGTTTGGTTTTTTCCCTCTACTTTACAAAGCATGTGAAACTACATAAAGCAAATCTCTCTGAGGTTTTGTTTTTTTTTAATTTAAGATGTTGCTTATGACAATCTTCTATTTTACAGGTACACTGGTAAAACCTGAAGCAAACTACAGACTTGGTAGGTTTCTTTCCTCTTTCACAAAGATTACTGTACAGTTTTCAGATTTTGTACAGACCAGATAGGAAAATATTATATATGATCCTTTATCTTTCAGACTATCAACTCACCAGTGATGGATGGATTATATATGAAAATAAGCAGTACTATTTCAGCAAAGAACATGTCCATATGGAAGAAGCACGGAGAATTTGTCAGAAGAACTTTGCAGATCTTGTTGTCATTGAGAAAGAAAGCAAAAGACGATTTCTATGGCAATATGTAAGCAGAAAGCCTATTAATTATAGTTGAATTTTGAAGCAGAGCAGATGATAAAATAAAGGGAACATACTAAAAATTTAGCAAGGCTGGAGTCCTGAGCTATTGTCCTACATTACTTATTTATAGAGCAATAGATTTGTTCAGGACCTGTAAAAAAATTACTATTGTTTTTAATAGGTAGAGGAAAATGGCATGCAAATATCAATGGTACAGCAAAGGATAGTTCTGGCCTGGGTTGCTCATCTCTTCTAACATATGCAGTGTTCAGCACAGTGACAATTGCTTTCCTGTACAGAGGGTTCCTCACTCCAGGATGTTCCACATATCCCTGTTGCCTGCCTGAAACCTGAGTCTGAACCTACAGTATTCTTACATGAGGCTCAAAATCTAAAAAAAAAGGGGAAAAAAATCACAGGCATGGTTAATTTGTTTTCAGATTTTTGCTTGACATTGAGGAACAGTTTAGTGCTTAACTGTTAATTACTTTTATTTCAGATGTACCAAAAACACAGAGGAAAATCATATTTCATTGGCTTAGTTGTCAGCTTTGATCAGAGATTCAGGTGAGTAAAGTAAAACACAATGGACAACAAATGATGGTAATTTCATCTCTTAGGGAGCACTTCTGTGTGCTTTCGTTTTACAAGTTAAATGAAACTTGTGCAACTGACTTCTAGATAGTTTTCAGGAGATGTTTCAGATAAGAAGTGTTACATTCTTCTATATTTAAGCAGAGAAATGCATTTTCCTTCCAAATTTGGGAGATCAAACTCAATAAAAATTCATGGCTAAGATGCAGCTCACTTAATGTCTTACACTGAGAGAACTCCAACCCTGCAAAGATAGTGAGGGGAAGCAGCTAATTTTAGGATATTATTTACCTGATCCACTTTTGACATCAACCTCAGGGTGAGATTTACTCTGACCAGATCTCCAATGGCTACAGAAAAAGCCCAGGAGATTTTGATAAAATGTATATGTAAGTGTTAAATCAAATTAATCCCAAGTGGTTCAAGTTATGTCAGCTGGAAGCAAGAAGCATAAGCAGTGTCTCATCCAACAGCTTTCTGAAATTTCTGTCATGAAACTTGTTTTAACAATCTGTTTATAGAAGACTTTCAGGAGGACACCTTTCTGGGATTTAAAGGATGTCCATACACTGCCTGGAATGTGGTAGTACTAAACAGATGAGAAGCAGCAGTAGTGCTGTGTCCTCTCCAGGATATGTAGAGCCTTTGTCCTCTGGTCACTGCTAATACCTTGCTTAGCCCTCTGCCCAAACAGAACTTGTGACTGGCTGATTGCTGAGACGTCTCTCTGGCAGCCACTGTCCCCTTGTTTCTTCCAGATGGCTGGATGACACCCCAGTGAATTATGTTGCCTGGGCTCCAAATGAACCCAATTTTGCAAATAATGATGAAAACTGTGTGATAATGTCAGGAGATTTTGGTGAGTAAAATAGCAACAAGAACTATTTGGGTAAAATTTAGCATCAAAAACCAAAATGTTTGGTACATACTTAAATTTGAGGCTACCCCACAAAGAGGTAGTTCAACAATACTGATATTTGTTCGTAACATGCTCAAGTTTGAAACAGTGCCATCCCTTTTAGGAAAGAAACATATTGCAGAGGAAGGAGGAGTGTATTTGGGTAAATGTGTTTCATTTATGAATGCCATCTGGGCCTGACTGCTGTAGTGGTTGTACAACAGTTTTCCTGTATTCTGTAATATGTTCAATGATTATCTGTATTCCTCTTCTTTACAGGCTTTTGGGAAGACGTAAGTTGTGCTGTGAAAAACGCCTTTATCTGTGAAAGGCACAATTCAACTTACTCAGGATTTGCTCCTACGGTACTTCCACCTCTGGGAGGATGTCCTGAAACTTGGCTTTTGTTTAACAATAAGGTGCAGTAATAAATCTCAGCCATATTTAGCAGATTTACTAAAGGTGAAGAAAACAACTATCCCTTTAATCTCATTAAATAAATTCTCTCTATACACAAATTTACTAAGTGGTATCCTAGTAAGCAGTGCAGTGAATTTTCAAGTTGGCAAATTTGTAACTAAATCTCAAAAGAAGGTGATTTTTATGTTTGAAGTTATAATTTTTGTAAATGTCTCTGCGCCTTTAGCCATAGTTACTTTTCCAGTTTCTAGATATTCCTGCTTATTTTAGGCATACTTACTGCATGGAAATCCTGATAGATTATCCTTATCTGTAAGTGTAACCCCGTTTCTCTGAGTAACACAGATGAAAAAATGAAAGGTCACACTTTTCATAAGTAATCAGCTATCACAGCAACTCATCTTAAGCTGAGTAACACAAACAGCAATAGATGTCAAATCAAATATGAAAGACAAGCAAGCATTGCTTTCTGCTAAGTTAAGCAAAAAAACCTGGACATATGAACTTTTAAAAAACCCCAACAAACAGACAACAGAGGAAAACCACAAATCAATTCCACAATGCAATCAATAGGAAAAGTTTTTATGCATTCAAAGGGCATGAAGAGGGAGGAGCCATGTCTTCTGTCGCACAGAAGACATACAACTACACAAAAAGTATTTTATGCTGGTATTCAGGAAAAAACCCCATACAAAAGGGCACTTCTTCCTGACGCTGTTCCACTCATGTGAGTTCTCATATGAGCTCAGGTTTTAGCACTCCATCTGTGGTATTTAATTGAAAAAACTTGACCTGAGAGATTATTACCTGCTTCAAATTAGGTTCCAAATCAGGAGATAGTTCCAGTCCCTCAAAAATTCTACTTTTCAGTAATTTAATTCTTCAAAAGCTTTTGGCAGTTGTCAGCTCTTTCCCAGCAGTGACCCCACAGGTTTTTAAGTACTGAGCATGTATCTCTGGGGTTGGCTGGGTCTCCTTCTTTCGGGCTGACAGTATTTGTGTTTCATCAGATCCCTCATCTGCAGCTCTTTGCATGCGGGGACTAGCACAGAATTAATCCAGATCAATGGTTTTAATATTCTTTGCCACCTGAAAGTCTGTCTAATCCTTTACTCTCTCCACAGTGTTATAAAATATTTGGATCCAGAGAAGACAAGAAACTAACCTGGCACTCAGCAAGAAGTGTCTGTAGAGAATTAGGAGGAAATTTGGCCTCTATACACAATGATCAAGTGCAAGGTATGACATCTGAGCCTTACAGCACTATGTATGAAGCCACACATGTCACCATCTAATGAGGGTGAACTGACCCCCAGATCTAAATAGCATAATCTATGAGGGAAGACCAGGAGGTATTTGATCCAGAGGGAAGGCTGGAGCGAGAAATTATGACACCTTCCAAGTTTTGGCAAACATCTTATGTGGAAGGAACAGAATAGTCTGTTCCCCATGGCCTTGGAAGATGGGATAAATTGTAATAGCTTATAGTCATGAAATGCTCACAGATATTCAAATTAGACATTAAACAAACATCCACCAGAAATTACATACCTGCAGGTGATGCTACCTTGGGAAAGACAATACTTTTGAAGTGACTTTTGGCCCTGATTTCTATAATATTTCCATGCAGCCTAAATAATTTTAATAAAAAATGTTTTCCTTTCTTCCCCTCTTTTCTTCTCCTGAAATCAAGCTGCTTCAGTTTGATTACCCATTGTAATTTTTCTTTTAACATTAGCTCATAGCCTAACAATACTGAAGTTGGTATTTCCAATATATTTAGAAGATGATTGGTCGTTTTATTTGTAATTTGATTTACATGGAATTTGAAGAGAGGAAACTCCTCAGGTATTTTTATTTTATTTTTTTAATCTATTTTCTATCAGCCTTCCTCACCTTCCACCTAAATGACGTTGCCAGTGGGACATGGATTGGACTGAATGACATTAACAGTGAGGATACATATCTTTGGACAGATGGAAGCGTTTTTGACTATTCAAAGTGGGCGCGAGGTTTCCCATTCAGAGATAAATTCACGAGGGTTGACTGGAAGTATGTTACAATACAGGTAAAGAGAAATAAATCAGAAAATGCATGACACAAATAGCATACTCAAGGTTTGAGTAGCGAGCCTAACTTCTGTCTCAGATAAGATCTTATTTTCAATAGCTTAAAGCAGAAGGCAACTGAATATTTCAAAGATCAAATTTTTAAAGCTGTACTCAGGAATTATTAGACCTGTTTAGAGTCTAGGCTTAATCTCATTCCTTTGTCAAAGTCTAGAACTGCAGAAAAGGAATGCTTTACTATCTTTACTGCTAAAATTAATTACACTTTTTATACTTATTATATTTTACTGAAAATATTCAGTGTCACTAGTTGTGATTTTTATTCTGGTTTACTGTTTTTCCATGCATGATGAGAATCCAAATGAAACTTCAACAAATTCAGTACAGATTATCATTGCCTACATGGTAAAAATAACTTCAATACATTCCAAGAAATTTTAATAAACTGACAGAAGTTTTTGCAGCAATCTGCCAATGAAAGTACATTTGCTTAAAATCTATAATATAATGCATTTAATTTCCAACAAGCAATACATGAAAAGAAGAGGCAGAAAAATAGAAAAGAAATCGATTAACTTTTTGTCCTCATACCTATTTCTATTATTTTGCTTGGAATTTTGCACTTTATCAGCAAAAATTTTATTTATTTTTTTCCCTAGACTGATTGTATTGCAATGACAAAATCTGTACATGATGCAGGATTATGGGAAAATACTGACTGCCAGCATAAGAAAAGCTATATTTGCCAGATGGACAGCGGTAAGTTTTATTTTTCACTTTTTTTTGTTGCAAAACATTTACTGAACAATCCAACCATTTAAGTCCTCAGTTGTAAGTGCACAGCTGTGGCTGTAGCAGGCAGGGTGAGAGAAGCAGGGCTACTTTCCTGGCTCAGGAATTCCAGACAAAAAGGCACTCTGGGATAAAGGACTATAGAAAATATTTTGCTTTACAACTTCTCCCCATCAGCACATCCACCATCACTCAGAGAAGCCAACATCGCCTACCCTGCAGACATCCACACTTAAATCAGATGCTTGCACATGGCATGTAGACACTTTGAAGACAGGATTCACCAGCTTCATCATAAGAAAAGTGCCCAAAACAGGTTCCTAGAAGGGCTATGCCTTCAAAATGCCTGTTTTCTCTATTAACAGAAAAATTCAGTCATCTGTGCTTTATCTAACTCTCATAGATTTAGGTGCCTGAACCCAGTTATTTTGCAAATACAAATCAAAGAGATAAATCCCTCAGTGACCTCCAGCTGGGGTTAACCGAGGCAAATTAAACTGATTAGTTTGCTCATCAGTCTCTAGCAAGGCCTTCATAACACAAGAACAGCAATACTCAGAAGGGCAAAAGTTCCAGTTTTCTTCACGAAGCCTTAGGGTGGGAGACACATCCGGAGCAGAGTTACACTGCAGAGTCCGCAGGAACAAAAACAGGGAAGTGCTGAGCAGCAAGTTAAAATAGAGGAAGAAGCCACAGCTGGGTCAGATGATTCACAGCTCTATCCCATGCAAGGGCAGAAAGCTGCATGAGGATGGCACAAGCAAAAACAATTGTCAGGGCATCCTCAACAGTGACTGAACACAAAGCCAGTTTATGTCTTTTCTTCTGTCCCCATCACTAGTTCTAGGCCTTTGCCTCTACTTCTCCATATATAATTTAAGGTACAAATACAGTTTCCTTTTTCACTTCATCCTACAAGGGAAAGATGTAGCAGCAGGGCCACAAACTTTGCTTAGAAAGAAATTATTTTGGACTGAAGCAGAGTGGAGATAGTCCTGTGCTCGTGCCTGGGAAGAACTTCACCTGCACTGAGGTGGGGGGACATGGAGAGCTCTGGGGGAGGATTATGGTGGAACCAGTATTCACATCATTTCATCTGGTCAGTGTATGTCTATAGGTACAGACAGCTCATTCTCTGCCTCTCTCTAATCCCTGTATGTGTTTTTACACCGTAGTTTAAAATAATTCCAAATTGCCATTAAAATAAATCTCTTTGCTTGTGCTGCTACACTATATTCATCTGTTACTCAAAAGCAATACAGCTATCTAGCACCTAGTAATTTTTCACTGTTTTCTCCTCTTCCTCTCAAATTTGTACCTCTTTCCTACAGAGCCTGAACTGTTTCATCCCACAAGTGGTCCAGATTCTGATTTTGTCCATTATGGTAACAGCAGCTATTTAATCATTCCTTCTAAAATGGATTGGGAAGAAGCAAGAAAAGCATGCAAGGAGAAATCTTCAGAGCTTGCCAGCATTTTTGATTATTACAGTAATATATTCTTGCAGCTGCAGGCAGGGCAGTATGGAGAGCCCTTATGGATTGGGCTCAACAGCAATGTGGTAAGATTAATAAATTAATATTTGGTAAAGTTAAATGTTGTTATTATTAGCAGGAGAATTGTAGCATGAACAGATTTAGAAACCTAGGACTGGTGGACAGTCTCACATCTTTTGACTTCATCTGTCTTAAATCATTAAACTCCATTTTAGGCAATGGAGAAGGATGAGAACCTTTGGCGGTGCTGGACTCTACTAGTTCTGTGTGAATCTTGGACACTTAGGTAAAAATACCTGGTAAACTTTCAGATGGCCATTTTTAGCACAGGTGACCCCTACTCAAAGGATCCAAGATGGTCAGTAGGGCTAGTGCCTCATGATCATTGGCAGCTGTAGCTTTTCCATTACATTTTGGTTCAGAAGGGTTCCTAGGCCAAACCACACACCTTTGAACACACACTCTTTACTGTACCTCGTAGGTCCCCAAAATTAAAATCAGTAAAATTTATACTGCACCAGAAGCAGTGAATACTGAAATCCAGGTCCACCACTTTGTAAGGGAACACCCGAGTAAGAATCAGTCTTATTAGCTCTGTGACTGAGTGACAAATTGAGCTCCAGTTTCCATAGCGAATATGCAGTTGCTAAATGCACGTAACTATCATGTTTCTATTGCATTGTTCTTTGATCTGACTAAACCATCTTGATAATAAAAAAGCTTTTTCATCTGTAATAATCATCTTAACCATTCATTGTTTTTCCTAATTGTGATTCCACACTGATATATAACATAGCAAAACATATCTGAAATTCAGTATACCTAGGGATAATTGTAATAAATACTGTGTAAAAATAGCATTTCCAGTTATATGATGCAGAAACACTCTGATAAAGCCCCTCAGAAGGCTACATTGTCTGAAACAATGAACTTGTTGCTGAACAATATGTATTTCCACTATTTTAAGAGTATGTGTCCCCCCACCAGACAAAATGCTCACATAAGTGATGGGTAGTCACCTATGGATGCTGAAAAAGCTTCAGCAAGGAATTTCTTCAGCTCTCAGCAGTGTTTTATAAGAACTCTGTCTTTCCCATGCAAGTAATTCAAAACAATGTTACAGTTTTGTAAACTTCTGCACCTGCAAGGTTGTTGTCCACCATTGTTATGTTTCCAACTAGAAAAATATTTAGGGATGGGTGTCTTAGAACTTGGCCAATCACCCTAAGGGGTGGAAGGTAGAAAGAACCAATTACCTTATGCCATATAGTGCACTTTTTGCGAACTAACATATAAAAACCCTCCATGAAGCTAATAAAGCGCTTCGGCCTTCTCTCTACCCTGAGCTTGGAGTCTGTGTTGTTCCTCCGTTCCGCGGTGATAACAGCGAGTCACCAACCTTAAAATAAATCCTTCTCCTTGTACAAGTCCACAGGGCATCTCTACCCAAACCAAAATAATAGTGTTAAGTCCACTTGATATCAAAGTTGGTTGTTTTTACAGTCATAGAAATACGCTTTAGAAAGCAGCTAAAATTCCATTTTGACCAAGTTTGGATCACCAGACATTCCCCTGGTACTTATAAATGAGTCATCCTTGATCTTGCAGTCAAGCTTTGTGGTTCCTCCTGTTCCCCAGGCAGTGAGTGACCTTGCCCTGATGATGCCAAGTATGACCTTTTGTACCTGGCATCTCTCTTGACAGAGCTATACACTGGAGTGAGACCACATCTTATCCCCCTCTTGTTATTGGCAGCAATATATTGTCTGTGTCCGTGTGCTTTTCCTTGTAATTCTTCTCATTCTTCCTGGAAAAGAAAAAAAGGGGAGGAGGGGAGACTAAACAAAGACTCAAGAAGTCCTGCTTAACGTATTTCTCTTTTGCTTCTTACAAAGTAATAGTTTATCCAGGTTTCTCCTAGTGATAGCTGCAGTTGACTCCTGAATGTTTCTCCTCAAAACTTCTGGAGCTTAGAGTCCTTGTTTGATAACCAACTGTCATGGGTTAGCATAGTTTGAGTTTTTGAGGAAAGACTCCTTCAGCCTCGGAAGTGATTTTTTGCACAGAGGTGCTTACAGTTTCCTCTAGACCTGACCTAACCAATCAACTGGCTAGTTGGAATATTGACAACTTCTTTAAGCCACTTAAGAAGCTTGGTACGCCTCTGTGATACACATTTAAGAACGAACAGAGCCCGGAAAGCTCTCGCGGACTTCCGGCGTTCGGACAGGTAACTGGGGGGGCCCGGGGCACGGCCCAGCGGGGCCGGGCCCTTCTCGGCCCGGCCGGGCCGGCCAGGAGACCACCCTGGAGCGGCCCTGTTCCATCTGCGGCCCGGCCCGGCCCCCCCAGCCCTGCTCCGGCCCCAGCCCTGCTTCGGGCGGGCCAGGCCC
>VXAD01012329.1:272189-324505 GCA_013399195.1 Dicrurus megarhynchus
CAGGCAAGGGGAAACCATTCCGGGCGGCCTTGCTGTGACACTGAGCCACAAGAGAACTGTTTAACTGTTTTCGTGTGGAGATGTCTCCATAGCATGAGCAAGAGAGACTCCTCTCCCTAGGTGGACTGAGAAAGTTCTTACAGAGATGGTAAACTGACTCTGGAAAACCTTGAGGGTTGTTTTTTCATGTTGTTGGTGGGAGGAGGAGAAGAAGGTGGGGGGAGGAGAAGTGTTCTGAAGGTTTAGTCTAACTTTTTTTTTCTGCTTTTTAGTTCTGTTAATAAACTTCTTTATGCTTTTAAGGTTTAAGTTTTTGTGCCTGCTTTGCTTTTCTCCTGCTTCTTATCTCACAGAAGGAAAATAAGTAAGTAATGGGCATTTTGAACCAAACCACTACACCAACTCTGAGACCCATTTCCACCTGAGCTTTGCACAGGTTTCATGTTCTTGCTGGTCTTCACAGAGATCTGGGATGGTGATTCCACCCCACAACATTGCCCGACAAGGGTCTGAGTCACCAGGGAGCATTATTTAGGCTTCTAAACACTTCCATGGGCTGTTCCAGCATGGGAGCCATACTGCTGTGCCTTGTTTTTATGTTGCTGAGTCCTGATTCAACCAGTATTTTAACAGTACTAGCTCAATACCAACGGAACTGCCTGTATCACTTTGAAAATGTGCATATGTGTATAAATGCATTTACCTGAAACAGCAAATGAGAGTGTAGAACAGTTATGTTGAATGTCTGTTTCAATTTTAGAATTATGGATATTATAGATGGAACAATAAAAGGAAAATAAGTTTTTCTCAGTGGGACTATGGAGAACCAAAACAGAAAAGAGCCTGTGTCTATCTAGCACTCTCTGGGAGCTGGAAAACAGCACCTTGTAATGAAAAACATCTTCCTGTCTGCAAAGAATCTGAGGGTAAGCAAAAGCGATGACTTTTGGTTTTATGGCAGAAACCTTGCTTTATCTGCTTTGACTGAATTGCAAATTTCTAAGTACATATTGAGGAATAATAAGCCTGAGTATGTATTGTCAATACCTTTATTTTGCATGAAAATGTTTTATTTTGATGGAGTTGACATTCACCAGTCAAGATCCTTCCATTTTACTGGACTGGAGTGATAGCAGCCATGGGAGCAGGCAGACAGGTCATAGAGATTGTGGGAACATTAGACACTTCACATGGAGTCTAGAATGTAAAACTGGTCCTGCTGACAGGGGTTTTATGGGAAGGTCTGTAATCAATGAAGTCCACTGAGTATAAAACAGATTTTTTTTCTTCGACGTATACACATCATTCCTTCACTGGTTGTTACTTCAGTACTATTAGATTCCAAAATGTGTATAAAAGAGAAAGAGTTGTACCTTATAAAAAACTGTCTGTTATTGGCCCAAACAAAAATTCATACTTCATAGGGTTTCTATGGGTAGCACTGAGGAATGCTACACAGTAAAAGTTACAGACAAACCTCAAGATGGGACCAAGTTTTTTGCTTTCTCGTTTGTGTTAGAGTAACATCTGTTAGCTCTAGTGACACACACTTAATGGAAATTCAGAGTTCATTTAGGGGTCTGGGGGGGTTTTTTGTTTATTTGTTTTTGGTTTGGTTTGGGGTTATGTTGGGTTGGGTTTTTGTGTTTTGTTGGTTGGTTGGTTGTTTTTTAATTTCTTTTCTAGGCCATGCTCTGAACTTCATAGCTATTAATTTGCAACTTTTGTTTTAAAAACACATGTACTAATTGACAGTGTTGCTGTTTCTTTCTCTAATGTCATTGCTTGTAGGAAAAGGAGGGGTTACTACATAAATATTCAGTGAGCTTTAGATTATTCCATGCTTTGTCAGATATAAAGATGTTCAGAAATTTTATGTAAGGTTTTAAACTAGGGTTTATATATTTCATTTAAAATAAAACTTATTTTAACTTCTTGAGAGTGGGGGAGTTTTCTATGGGGCCTTTTTTTCTGCTTTTTAATGCTTATTTTATTTATATAAATTTGTTGGTTATAACAAAATAAACTAGAACCAAAATCCTTGAACATTCAAATATCCTTGAGACAGTCCAGGTTTGATTTAGTTAGTAACACAGAAGAGCACAGGTTCACACTGAGTCATCCTCTCGTGGCTGACCAGTCCTGATCCTCATTGTCACTCTTGACTTAGGCACTGATAATTCTAGCACTGTGTGCCAAAGAATACTTAAAGTATTTTTAAGAAAAGGTGGTTTTAATACTTGATTTCATATATGAAGAACTGCAATCCTTACTGAATGAAAGCATCTATAATATCTCATTTCTTCTAGATGTACTTCCTTCTGATCCCCCCCAGGATATTGGAACATGTCCTGAATCTGATCACATATCTTGGATTCCTTTCCGAAGCCACTGCTATATCTTCAATGCCAATGAAATGAGCTGGGCTCAATCTGTGACTCTATGCATTCAATCAGGTAATTATTATTTTTACGAAAATATAGGACTATTTTAAAAAATCTTGGAAAATAATAATGTAAAATCTACAAATATGAAAAATAAGGAATAAATGTCTCATTTTTTTTTATTGTTATGTGTTTTTTGGTTATGTTGAATTTAAGGTGATAAGATTTCCTTGTTTTATTTTTCCAGCTGTGCTTGTTTCTTGTTATATTTCTTCATTCACAAAATTTCTCCTTTTAGTAAGATCTTAAATTTTATGTGACCTTAAAAAACCCCACTTGTTTCTGGCCTTATTCCTTCTTTTCCATATCTCTCCACATACAATAGGTGAAGTAAATACCACAATGACAGTCACTCATTTTTCACATGGGCTGTGTGACCCGAAAGGGGTTGCATGTGCTGCCTGGTAGCCCTTGCTCTATCCGCAAGGCTCCCTGGCAGACTGCAGAGCCCAGGGAGAGAAAATGTTTCCCTCCTTCTCTTTGGAGATATCTGTTCCTGGCCAAGACAGGAGCAGCACCTTGGCACTCTTTCACCTTTGCTGCTGAGTCATCAGCTATCTCATCCATGTCTCAGGGGGCCAGGAAAGAGAAAATAAACAAATCCATTGTTTCATATCTTTTTAGATCCTCTTAGCTCTCTGAACTCTACCACCATTGCCAGAAAAATTAATACATCAGTTTGAATTGCAAATTTGTTTGTTGCACAATAATAGTTCATGCTATATGTTATTCTGTCAAACCATGAAGAACAAATAATTAATCACTCATAATTCCTATGAAGAATATCATCCAATCACTTGAAAATATAGTGCACTTTGTCTGGTGTTTAAAAGTCATAATCTTCACTGTGCTTTTGTGTCTTTCACTTCAGATGACCTCTCTCATTGTCTGTGCTGTTCCCCTACACCTGGACACTACCTTGTTGTCTCTATTTAAATTCGTGTTTACTCCCTACCAGCAGGAGAGGTTTTTTTATTAACCTTAACCTATCTCAAAAACTGTAACTATATTGGGTATATCTCCAATCATCTTCCATTGTTTTTTTTTATAGGTGGTATGTTGACTTCTGTAGAAGATCTGGTTGAATCAAACTTTTTAATAGAACATGCAGACTTATACACAAGCAAGACAAGTGGCTTTTGGATAGGAATATACAGAAATGTAAATGGTAACTATTCTAAGTTCTATAAATAACCACAAGCAGACTTTATTAAATGGACAAAAAAAAAATAGGTTTTAAGCAACCAATTGAAGTACAGTAGAAGTTCAGACCTCAATCTTCTCTGAGGTTGTCTCCTACTCCTGGTTTCTGAGAAAGCTTTTCCTGTTGGGAACAAGTCCTGGCTGGCTCTCATCTTCTCCTGGCTGGGGAACACTCATGTGGGACCTGTGGGAGTCCAGCCAGAGCTCACAGCATCAAGCTCCTCCGTGACTCTGTATGGAGAAAATTAGGCTGCTTGCTAAAGCATGCAGTAGAAAACATGCATCTGGGAGAAAACACTGTTACCAGACTAAAAGCGGTCAGAAAGTGTTTTATTTTAGATTATTTTCAGCCCATTGAAACATCTTTTTTTTTTTAGAGTCTATGAAAAAAAGTTTTAATTTTAACTAACCATATGTTTAAACATTACAGTAAAAGCTGCTTGATTTTCATTGAGTGCTGCTGAAATAATAATTTATAAAGTTTTTATAAAAGGTCTGAATTAAGCTTTTTTCAGTTTGAAACTTTAATATCCTAGGCAAAAATATGGAGATATATAAATGACTGATAAATCTGCAAATCATAATTTGGGAAAGTAATTATTTTGTTTTTGAGACAAGAATCAAATGAGATAAAATGTATCAAAAAACAACCACAGGTGGAATTTTTGAAGAAAGTAGTATTGCCTTACTAGGCTGAATAAAGTAATGCTATGTTAATACTCACTAAGGTGAAAATTTTTCCCGTGGATCTATTAGTATTGATAATAACTTTTGCTACATCAGGGCAGCTGCTTTGGCAAGACAACAGTGCCTTAGACTTTGTCAACTGGGGTGAGGGGCAGCCCTCAGGGGATGAACTGGCTTTCTGCGTGGAGCTGTCTGCAGCCACTGGCAACTGGAGTGTCCTGCCTTGCTCTTCCCAAAGGGGTTTTATTTGTAAGAAACCAAAGAGTAAGTGACTTCTTTAATATTTGCTCTTTCCATTTATGGTTTTATTTCAGTAGTAATAGCACAATATGAAAATTACGAAAGACTGACACAAATGTTTCAATGTTCAGACAAAAATAATATTAATATGTTTTTTTGTTTGCCCTGTTTATGATTTTTTGCTTCATAACCTCAGATTTTCTTACATTCTGTGAGGAATATTCAATTAATAAGTAAAAATCATAAATAATTCCTGAAAAAAAATTTAAACTCCTTTGTTGTTTTGTTCCCCTCCAACATAAACCCATTTTTTTTCTACTAACGTTCCTATTTTCTTGCTATGGAACAAGAATGGCATCAATAATTTGCTAGTCTTCGTCTTGCTGTAGTATGATACATGCTGTTCCAGCAAGAGATGGATGAAGCAATTCTATTTAAATAGGAGCGGAAGTGTGATCCAGAGAGCACATAGTGACCTTTGAAAAGAGTAGAAGTGTTTTGGTTAGCTTTTTTTTTTTTTNTTTCTGTATAACTGAGCACCATCTGCTTTAGTCAGGAAGTAGAAATATCAGAATATTGTGAGCCAAGCAACCATGTGGTATTTTGGAGTTCAACTGTTAATTCTGCAAAAAGTCCAATTTCCTGCCCTATTTCACAACCCCAAGGTTCAGGATGTTTCTGAGGTTCAGTCCTTTCCCCACCAAAGCAAACCTGCAGCTGGTGGGGGAAGCAGCAGTCACACCAGTGTTGAGGGCATGTTCTCAAAAGGAAAATTCTGCTTTTAGGACAATGCCTAGTTTTCTTTGCAGGCAACAGACACTACTGAATGATAGTTCTTTGTTACCAAACATGTCAGAAAGCAGAAACTCGCTATCACCACACAGTTTATTTGACGGGTTTGGCTGTGAGTGGCCCTGATGCGCAGTGCCAAAGTACAGAGGACATTCCCTGACACCGGGCTCTCCAGCGGAATGGCGTTTCAGCACAACCAGATATTTATTCCATTACAGCCAGCTCTGCGTCCTTTCAAGGGACAAATTCAACAGCTGCTTTTCCTTGCTGCTCGCAGTCACACCAGAGCTCAATGCACTGCTCTGGTTCTGCTGCAGCAGCCCGGCTCCTGGTGCATCCCAGGCTCCCAGAGGGCCCGCTGCCCACGGGGAGATGCATCCTTGCCCTGGCCATCACCCAGCAGCTCCCAGCAGCTCCCTCCCAGCCGCAGGAAAAAAGCCTTGCAGACGGCGCCCTCTGTGCACAGCCGGGAAAAGCTGCACAAGAAAGCCTGAGCTTATACGTGTAATTACAGATGCAAATGAATCATGGTAAATTAAGACCTGCTGGGTCTCAAAAGAATTGTGTGTGATACAGGCAAGCTCAAATATCCTCAGCGTTCCATCAAGTTGTTCCCAGTCTCCGCAAGAAACAGACTCGGTGAAAAGGGCAAGGTTAATTAATCAGGGGAGAAGAGAGAGTCCACTTAAAACAGTTAGAAACTACCAGTGCTTGGAGATATTCTGGTTATTACAAAAGAAGCAAGAAGGGGGCTTTAATATGCAAAACACTGCAGTTTTATTGAGGGGAATATGGGGTTAAAAATCTTTCGCACCTTTTCAACTCTCTTAATTTAGCAGATGTGTTTCCAGAAGTGATGATGATGTGCAGGTTACCATACCTTTGCTAACATGAGACTCTCAGGAAGAAAATGTGACCTTTTTAGATTTTGACTAAACATTTGTCTTTATATTTGACAGCTATTCTTAAAGCAGCTGCGAATGTGGAAGGTAAGATTTTTTTGTCACCTCCCAAATAATTTCAGATAAGTGCTTGAATTTAATATTATTTATTTAGTTTTTATTTTTTTTAAATATGAGCTTAATATACTTATGCCATTGAATTATTTCCCAGCCTAATTTATCATTATCTGCAAGACACTTAGGAACCCCCAAGATAATCAAATGCTTTGGTAAATTGATCACCCCCTCTCTGATCCTCCTTTTGCATGGTAAGAACTATGAGGAAGACTGACACAGAGACATTTTAACAGATTTTCCCCCGAGTAATTAAGGGAGAAATTACAGTTTTCAATATTCTTATATTTATTTGTGGCTATAGTTCATTCATTTCTATTTACTTTTTATTTATTTACAGATGCCAAAAAGGACAAAGCCAGTGGTCACCTGAATATGTGGATACTACTTACTCTGGTCCTCATCATTTTATTAGGGGTGGGTTTCATGATTTATTTTTCATTCAAGATGAAAACTGGAAGTGGAACTGGAAGAGAGGTGAGGTGGGGCAGCAGACAGCTGGAATACAGCCGTGCCCTGACTGCAGGGGACAATGGAAGTGATGCTACCAACAACAAAGAAAAAAATGAACACAGTGTTGTCTGACGGGATAACACAGCCAAACGAAATGGTTAAGCTGAAAAAAATATAGCTGGACTAAAGGAAACATTAGTCTTTATTAGGTGCACGTAACTTTTACTGTGAAGTAAAATTGGCAGTTATTCCTTTGGTAAAGATTGAGAACTATTGCTGTATGCTCTGCAATAAATACTCTCAGGTATTTATTGACTTAGTACTATACAAAATGGCTAATTAAGCAAGCATGGTAAATAACAGAACTAGTGGGAATTTAGATTTAAAATATATAGGTCACTTATTTAGGAATTTGTGACAGCATCACATACAGAGTCAAGACTAACACTGAGCACTCTTTGCAGAGCACTCAGCCCTAATGCCTGCACTTTGAGACTATCTCACCATACTGTACTGAAGCATGCACACTGTTACTCAAGTGGTGTTTGGAATAAACAGAGATTTACCTGAATTGTTTGTCCCCATTGCTGCCCTTGTCTTACACCCTTTACATAAATATTTTCCTTGCTATAGTATTATAAGTGAAATGCAAATACTTGTCCTTTGTTCATGGCTTCAACTTGGATTTTGCAAAACAAATAAATCTTTGTATTCAGTCTTATTCTATGACTTTAAATGTTTTTTATCAATTATGAACATGAGATTATATCAATAAAAAATCTATATATTGCATAATAACACTTCAGTGTTTAATTAGCATGTGGAGGTGATATATGTTTTGTTGACCTAATGCGTCTTCTTCCTTAAAAGAGAGGCTGGCAGGAGGAGACACAGAAACATGAACAAGGCATATGACTAAAAAAGCCATAAATGAATTATAAAATAAAGTAGTTGCCAAATAAATTTTGGAAGAAATACATTCCTGGTTTTATTCCACTTAGGATACCCTTGCTTACTATCCTCCACCTCTCTGATAAATGGACTGATAGCTGGGCACTGTGTCCATGCTACAGGCCAGTAAAACAGTGGGGCACACAACAGTGCCTTGCTAGTGAAATGTTTTAGAAGTTTACTGAGATGTTTAAGTTTTCTCTGAATTCTCTATTGTCTATGACATGCTGAAGAAATAAAGATCTCAAGGATCTCTGGGAACAGCAAGCCTTTAGAAAGTGCATAAGAACGGCAGAGGAGATGTCACACGACATTGGATTGACACTATGTAGATACGGCAATTAAACAAAACCGCAGAGGATAAGGAATAAAGGGCATTTTGTACTCAAACTACTTTTAATCACAGTCCTCTTGATCTTACAACTTTTCTTTTCCCCCTCATGTAAGTTACAAGAAATACACATATTTTTCTCATTTTGAAAATACTGAACTGGATTCAGTGCTATTTGATGTCTAATGATAAAGGCAAAGCAAATGAAAAGAATAAACAGATAAAAAAATCCCACATAATATCATTATTTTAAATTTTTATATTTTATATTGATAACACAGCTCCAAAGACTGTATTGTGTGAATGAATTTCTTCTATCTTATTAAGTGATGCTTTGCTCTTGCAGAATATACTGTGAGATTTGTCTTCATAATTAAACCACGAAAAATGAGACAAAATTTGAAGGGCAATTTCAGCTGAATTTCTTTCCTCCCTTTTTTTCAAAATAACTAAGGGATTGTGTATCATAGCTGTAGTTCATTTCCACTTAATAAATGACTGAAGCTCACTTGTAAAATTTGAAACTATTACTCTTTCCTTGTCTCATTTACACTTGAAACAAAGTACACAAAGAAAGAATAGTACACAAAGAAAGAATAAAGTACTAAAATTCATTTTCACTTTATGGATGAAATAATTTTGAAAGGCAGTTTTTTTGCCAAAATCACAGAAAAATTTGTAAAGATTTGGTTAATTTGTGTTGGTTCTTCTAAGATAAATTCACATGAAATAACAGCACAGTAGTTCTACTAGCTGATACACCAGATGGATAAAAGGCAAGTGTATACATAATACCCAGTTTATAAAGTCGCCAAGCAAAATTAAATTGTCCTTTGTGGGTTAATTTTTCACACTGAAATAGTCAACATTGCTCACTGCAGTAAATTAAATCAATATATCTTTTGCAGTAGTGAAGACCTATCTGGCTAAGAAATTTGCATATACTTTTCTCTGAGTTTCCCAGGTATATATGTACGACATTTAAGGTACGTCCATTTAAAGTGCACTCCCTGCTTCTTTGTCTTTGAAGGTCAGAATGTTACAATTCCAGCACAGAACCAAGAAAGTTAAAAATAATTCAGTGGAATGATCTTGAAATGTTCAAACTTTGCCACTTGCATTTGAATGGATGGAAACTTCACTTTCAGATGCAAAGTTTGAATTTTGTAATTACTTATAGATTTCAAAATACCACATGTGACAGGATATTTCCTTATTTAGAGCCCAGAGTTTTCTCTTTCAACTAAAAATCTCCAAAGCTGAGAAGGAGCCAGTGCCAACTGATTCTTTAAGGACCTCTACTGCAGCAATTATTTCATCTCATCTCTTTGGGAATAAGAAGACAGAATGAAACACTTGACCTTTTCTACAGTTTTAGTTTTCCTCTCATTTGTTCATACTGCTTTTCAGACACCCGGTGAGTCTATTTTTTCCTATCCCCTGCAAAAATGGATGTGAAAGTGGGCATCTTTGTTGTCTTGCTGGTTTCTCAGGATCTTTAAGATTTTTACACAGCTTTACAACTCTGCATTTCATATTTGTCCTAACGGGAGTGGTCCCCAGAAGTTTCCAAAAGACAGATATAGACATGTTGATTTACTTTTAAAGAGAGGGGAATATCCAAAATGGGGTAAAGCTGGGAATCAGAAGGAGAGAGTCACGTATGTGAATAAAGATTGCCTTATTTACTGGTTATGTTTGCTACTGCGAAGTAGATGGAATTCACAGTGTGCTCCGTAGTCCTTGTCTGTACATGTGACTGACTCACAAAAAATGAAAAGGATGAAGGAATTAAATAGGGTGTTGTATGTGTTTCTCCTAGCCTTAGCATGAGTTTGAGTGGGATGAGATGGAACTTGTGGATTGATGTAAGATGTGGCTTCTCACTGTGGCTGAGAAGATGCCAGTGAAAAAAAAAAATTAGAAATATATGAGAGTCAAGACCAGCTGTGGAATAACCACCACAGCAGCAAGGGTAAGGATGAGAGGGATAGTTAAGGCTCTGAAGTTGACCAAAGACAGATCACAGCTCCCTTTTGAAGTATGATGATAATGTTCAAAGATGTGTTTTCTTTATCCTTCAGTTCATTAGATTTGTGGAGCAGGGTATACATCACAGCTTTGTGAGCTGTGACAGCACTACCCTGTGCAAAAATGGAGTCTCCCACCTGCTCCGTCAGCTGGGAGCCCAACCCAAAAGCAGAAACCTTACAGTTTGCAGCAAGAACTCCTATTATTACACCCAAAAATTCTATGAGGGACAATAGCTGGTACTTAGGGGACTACACTAAGCACTTATTTACTGAGCAGTAAGAAATAAGAGATTTAATGATATTTAAAACTTTTTGCCTAAATGGACAAGGAAAGAACAAACTAAGTCTCAGCTTCAAATTTAGATTTGCAGAAGTGAAATTTCTGTATATTACTGAGCTGGTCAAAGTAATACAGAGACTTTCTGGAAGAGCTCAAGAACTATTCTTTCCATCAAGACCTCCCAGAATTTTCTCCATTTACTACCCAACATTGGCTTGACCTAACATCCTACACTTGCCCTAGAAATTTGCTTTAGTGTTTGGAGGGGTATCTCACTGCCTCTTACGAGTTATTCTTTCAGATGGATTTGGCAGCTATGCTGCATCTCTGTTTCCAGGTGTGAATTTGAGGCACAGAGGGCTGAAGGGCAAAACCTTGCCTTTCTGTTCTACAGGTCCTCGAATATTCCTTGTGGTCCAAATTTCAATCCCTCATGACCCAAAGCCACTGAGAGCTGTATGCTACCTGACATTCTGAAGGGCATGCAGCTGTGTGCCCAAGCAGACTTGCTTTGTGTGTCACAGCACAGCTGCAGTTCTCGACAGCCCTTCCCAACAGGGCCCACTTATCTCAATGGATTACTGTATTAGGCTACCTATAAATCTTTGGGAGTGTTAACTATCATGTGTGGCATTTACAATGCACAATGCATGCAGGCCCACACCTATAGAATCTATATGCTCCTCGGTGTTGGTTCTTGTGAGAATGTTTGTGATTTATTGTGCGAATTATGTTGACTTCGTATGACAGACGTACTGATGAAAGGATACTGGATCATGGCAAGATAACAAGTCACCATTATATGGTTTTTAACTCCAAAAAAATCCCCGAAATATAACAGAACATGTCAATTCCAGAAGGAGCAAGAGTCACAAAAGGCTCACTCACTAACTGTATTAAGAACAAATGTGACCCCATGGAGAAGTATGTAACAGGAGCTAAATCTATAATGCATAAAAGTGATGGCCAACTTCCAAATTTTCAGTAGAGGTCTCTTGGAAATCTTGAATGAAATGTACATTTCAGGAGAAGATGAAATTCCATTATTATGATCACATTTTTGAAGCTGTCCTAATGCAGTTTATGTGTTCTTATTCCTCCATATTGTGTTTACATGTATTTACTAAGCTGTACTTACTTTTTCTTCCCAGAATGAAATGTCTTGAAGATACCGTTTGATCCTTGTAAATATTTGCAGCCTCCTGACATGAGTCAGATCAGCATAGAATAAACAGCACATCTTTCTCCTCACAAGCTCCCCTCACCATGTGCTCACACTAACCTCTTATTTTGAATGTTTTGTTTTACAGACAAGGATATATTCTTAATATACAACGAGGATACTAAGTTCTGTTTAATTGCTCAGAGCTCTGAGGCAGTCACAACAGCCACTTGCAAGAAAAACAGTGACTTACAAAAATTCAGGTGGGTCTCTGATCATCAGCTAATGAGCGTGGCATTTGCACAATGCTTGGGAGTGCCCTTCAAGAGAAACCAGGCTAAAATTGCTCTGTACCCATGCAACAAGAAAAGTGAACTCCAGAAATGGGAATGCAAAAATGTGGCCTTGGCAATCCAAGGGGAAGATTTATTTCTCAGTGCTGGCAAAAGAAAAGAAAATATTGCACTGAAAACAGGATCAGAGGCAATGGATAAATGGAAGATCTATGAAACCATGGATGATTTGTGCTCTCAAGGCCACGAAGGTAAAGTTTAAATGTTAATCTTGATGGTTTATTGAATCCACTTGTTTCCCATCAGAGATAGGGTCTTTTGATTTCTGCTCCCCTTAGTCTGATATCAGGTGTTCCCCCTGAGGCAATGGTTGACTAGAGAATGATGAGTTCACATATTCAGGCCTGTATCCCTCCATCCTGGAGAAACACAGCTGCTTGGGTTCTGACAGAATGCAGTTTGTGCAAAAAAATGTGCATATTTTTTGTTCTTTTCTTTTAAAACAAATGAAGATGTAGGTTATTTTTAATTGTTAGTGTTAATCACTCTTCTTGGTGGTGCCTAGCAACAACACAATGGGCAGAAACTAAAGCACAGGAAGTTCCGCTTGAATACGAAGAAGAACTTCTTTTACCAAGCACTGGAACAGATTATCCAGAGAGGTTGTGGAGTTTCCTTCCCTGGAGATGTTCAGTAATGGTGTGGACAAAGTCCTGTGCCACGTGCTCTGGGATGGCCCTGCTTGAGCTGGGAGGTTGGACCGGATGACCCATTTTGGTGCCTTCCAGCCCGAACCGTTCTTTGATTCTGTGACTCTGTAATCAAAGCACTTTATTTAACTGCATACTATTACTACTGAGATTTTATTAGTATTACTGGATGAAAGGGAAAAATCTCTAAGTTTAATACATCAATATTAAATGTAAAGAAATAATTCCATGCATAATACCTTCAGTTGCTCTATGAGATTTCAGATGCCGAAAAATCCCACAACATTTAACAACTAAATCAACAGTTTAATTTCAATGAATGATAGGAAATTAAGCCACATGATAAAAAGATAGCGCTATTTTTAGAAAATCACACTTAAATAAATGAGATAAAAATCACTACAGTTCTTTCATAGTTGGCTACAGCATGAAACTGCTCAAGTTCCAGCTGGTACAGCTGATGATGTACCCCAGAAGCAAACAGTAAATTGCAATACCTACCAAGAACTTCCATGAAAGACGTTGCTGGTGATAGCAGCTCCCCAGTCACACTTGTGTAACACTTGTAATGCTTTCTCCAGGTAGTCTTAAGGAGAGTACAGACACATATATTCACATAGCTATATTAAAATTTCTTGTTTGCCCCCTCAGATCTGTTTACATTGTTAGGAAATTCCAATGGAGCTCCATGTGCCTTCCCGTTCCTGTTGAGTGGTAGGTGGTATGCTGAGTGCACGGCTGCTGGCAGGTCAGATGGCCTGTTTTGGTGTGCAACAACGCCTGACTTCGACATGGACCATTTGTATGGGTTCTGCCCAGCTGCTGGTAAGTCCCACATGCTGACATAAACCCTGTAACACAGCACTGTTACATAAATATATCAGTATTGAGATGCTGTTAATAATACGGAAGGGAAAAACTTTGAAATGACCTAATTTTACTCAAATATGTCTCTTTCACTCAATAACATTCCTGACAGAAGTTACAAATCTGTTTGCTAATAGCTTACAGTCAGGCTGAAAGTTGTCTGGGTGTGTCCGTCTGTAGTTAAGACTCAGGAAAGAAAACTGTGCTTTAAATATGACTGTCTTCAGCACAGAACCACCTGAAAACTGAGATGTTATTCACAGTCTAAAACTCACTGATATTTGTGATAGCAGTACCTTTTCTACCCAAGCAAAGCCCTGTTCTGTATAACAAGATTGGTCTACAGTTCATGGGAGAATGTAGTTTGTTTTTTGAAAGATATAAAATTAAAAGATTGTCTCAAAGGTTTTACTGCAATATTAGCATCATCAGCATTTCCCTTTTAGTGTTTCAGACTATATTACAAAATAATGTTATCTTAACAGATAAAAGTATGGTCATTGGAGTGCAGGATCAAGAACACCAAAATACATGTTAATGAAGACATTAAAAATGCTGCCTCAAACCTAATTTTTCAGTGCAACACCACAGAATCAGAATCACAATTTGTCATTTTGATAGGAGCATTGAAATGGTAAACCAGGTTCAACTCACTCTCAACCACCAAAACCACCATCATTCTGACTGATTTGGTGAAAATTATTCAACAAATTATAGTAGCTTGAAAAATCCCATGACATCCTCATTATATAAACTAGAAAATATGAAGAATTTTGCATTATAAAATTGTTGGGACATAATCACTAATACTTGAGTCTACAGTAAAAAAGAATGTTAAAAATCTCTGAATCAGCAATAAGGAAACACAATAAGAAATAGAAAACCTTTTCTCTAACAAACCATTCAAGAAATTTAGTGGTTTTTTTCTCAACAAAAGAGAAATTTAGGGCAAGTTGTAGTCACAGCTTATTTTAGTACTTGCCCAGGGAACAGTTTTGCTAACAGTGAGCTCTCAGAAGACAATTTCAACATTCCAGTTATCTAAAACACGTGCAGACTACGAATACAACCTCAATTCCCTCAGCTGCTCCTCACACAGCCCTTCACCAGCTCTCTTGCCCTCCTCTGGATGTGCTCCAGCACGTCAAGATCTTTGTTGTGGTGAGGCCCACGACTGAACTGAGTATTTGAGGTGTGGCCTCACCAGTCAAGTACCACGGGACAATCACTCCCCTGGTCCTGCTGGCCACACTGTTGCTGATACAGGCCAAGATGCCATTGGCCTTCTTGGCCACCTGGGACCTCGCTGGTTCATGTTTGGCTGGTTATCAACCAGCACCCCCAAGTCCATTGTCACTGGACAGCTTTCCAGCTGCTCTTCCCCTAGCCCATAGCATGGTAAATGTGATTAGTGATGGCATAATTTCACATGAAATGTTTCATTACTGGAAATGTTTGTATTTCAGTTGGGTTTCAGCCAAGAATAAACTTGGGCATAGCCTATGGGCTGCTGAACAGGTTCTCAGGGTAGACAATGACCAAGATACAGTTTTGCTTTATTGACCTCTTTACAATATTATTTTTTCTCCTGGAGATTATAAAATTTGAAGGGGAAAGTGCAAATAAAGGATGAAAGGCTCATCACTGCTAATGGCAATGCCAAGCCCTCTTTTCTTAACAAAGAACAAGATAACTTGTGGGTCTGAGCCTTATTTGCTCCAAAATGTTATTTCTCAAGTAAGCTTGCAGTTAAATTTTGCCATAACATTTTGTGTAAAATGTTTGTTACAAACTCAGGTACTAAATCTCCTTTCTCTCACACAGACAGTGACAGATTTTGGAGTACAGATCCTTTGACAGGAACCTACTACCAGATAAACCACCAGTCAGCTCTCACATGGCACCAAGCAAGGAAGAGCTGTCAGCAACAGAATGCAGAATTATTAAGTGTCACAGAGATACATGAACAAATATATCTAAGAGGTGAACTAATAAGCAAGATTCAGTAAAAACTGTTTCAAAAGGTTTTTTTGACTGATTACAAATGTTTCAATGATTTAATCACATTACAATGAATAGCTGATGTAAAAAATGTACTAATATAATATATATGTACTAATCAGAAATAGCAAAACTACAGTATATTAAGCTTTTTATAGCTGGAACATCAGTAAGTTGAGGAATTACCATTTGAAATTATTTATATTACTATTAATAATATTTTATTAAAAAAATCTAAGAATTTCCAGCTAATTAAGGAAAAGTTGGCTCAAGCTCAGAAAACACCAGAAAGGTCCCAGAAAGAGATCTTAAAAGAAGAAACAACATTTTAAGAGTCAGCCATTATATGACTACTACATTATATGACATGTTCTACGATTTTATTTTGTGTTAATAAATCAGTATTCTTCACATATATCTAATGAAATAGTATTTTGGAAATACGATACAATTTTTTTACAGTCTTTATAGATTTATGCACACTCTGTGGAACAAAGGTCCTTTATCAATTGAACCAGACACAAGAAAACTGGAAACAATATTAATAATAGCAATTCCATCTTTCAGTTTTCAAAGCTTATTGTTTACATATAACTGTAGAATAGCATTAAGTTCAGATAAAATAATATGTAAAATAAACTTTTTCAATTCTCTACTCTTTATCTACAGAAAAATCCCTCTGAGTTTGTTACCAGTAAACATGAACTCTGTACTGAACTTACACACCACCAGGCAGATTTTCATTATTTTCTTCTAAACTTTGGAAATGCAGAAGTTTTCCTAGCAAGTCTCATTAGAATTCAATTCTTTTGGTTACCTAGATTTGATTGACAGCAAGAGATCCTCTCTCTGGATTGGGCTTAACAGTCTGAATCTCAACAGTGGCTGGCAGTGGAGCGGTGGCTTTCCCTTCAGATACTTTAACTGGGCACCAGGTAGTAATCTTTTTAAACAATTTTTGGAATTAATATTTCCCACCAATATAATGAATGCATAATAAATGCAGTCCTGTAGTATTCCACACAAACATGAGGAAAGAGAGCTGAATGGTTTACAAGACATGTAAAACAAAAAATCTGAGGATGATGTTTTTCGTCACTAGATATAACTCAAGGAATTTCAAGCTGAAGAGCTAAATAAGCTCATCTATCAGAGGCAGATAAAGTAAAAAGCACTAGTTGAGCTGTAGCATACTGGGAATGCCTTCAAGTCAGTGAAATCCTCTATGTCTGCAACTCTCACAGGGTTATCAGACCCTGCATCCTGCAAGGACTCAGCTGTCAGTGAGCATTGCTCTTGCAAAGCCATCCTCTTCACTTCTTATGCTTTTTGCCCTTCTTGTCTTATTCAAGAGGCCGTAAATAGAGTTCAGGGCATTGACAGTTTATGTTTGAAAGTCACTTAATGATTGCCATGGCAAGTCAGTTGCAGCAAATTCTGAATAAATGCAAGCATTTATTGTGCATTGTCCATCTTTTGGCCTTCCCAAGTCTCAGAGGTGGCACCTGCTTTTACCTGGCACAGAGGATGAAGGGAAAGCCCTGAGCTGCTGAGTCTGGTAGAATATTTTCTATCTCCTGCCAAGCTAGTCAAATTCCTTGAGCTTTGCAGGGTTGAGGAGTTGGCTCTCAGGTCAGGCAGCCCATACCCCCAGAGCTCCTGTATCCCCACATAATGGCTATGATCATGAGTTAATCCGCACATTTCCAGTTCACAGCAGAATTGTTTTAAGTTGCACATTTTGTGGGGAGAGGGAAAAAAAGTAATTCAACACACTGTGGGCCTCTCTGAGAAGAAAACACTGACCATTCCCCAGGGATAGTGGCCCTGGAGAAACTCCTGAAGTGTTGGTTGAAGAGGCAGGCAAAGGAGAGACACTCAGCAATTGTGAGGGAACATCAGGGAACGTCTACTTGCAGCAAGGAGCAAACCTGCATTCACTTTCCAAAGGACATGCAGAAAGGACCACTATTCTGTAATCAAATGTGGCAGAAAGTGTGAAGTATGCAACAAGCATCAAAATAAATGTTTTGATGGGTACTTCTAAATTACATTTCCTTATCTGTGGTAGAAAAATAATTTTAGGAGTGAAATCATGAGCCCATAATTTATACATGAAAAGGCTACAAGTAAATTGCTCTTTTAGCTGCTGACATAAACCTTATGCTACATAAAAATAATTTGTTTTTTATCGCATGAAGGAAGCCCTGAGCCTGAGTCTGAAAAACTCTGTGCAGTACTAAATCCCAGAAGAGATGCTAAATGGGAAAACCAGCCATGTGAGCTGAAACTTGGCTATATCTGTAAAAAGGAAAACTCCACAAAGGATCCTTTAATTCTTCCATCGGGTATGTCAAGCAAATAAAAAACCTTTTGATAAGGACATAATTTGTGTCACTAAAGTTAAATTTAATGGCTATTTAAAATAAGAAGAAAAAGCAGGCATTGAAATTTGTTTTTCTGCTATGATGACAGGTACCGAACACAGCATACTATTATTTCTTTAGCGCAATATATTTACATACTGAAAATGGAGCCCAGTAACCACACAAGCATTTTTTACTTTATGTTATTATTCACAATTCCAGAGGCTCTGGGTTAAGTCAGACACTATAATGAAAGTATCATGGTCTGCATGGACATGAAAATAGAGTTAGAGATGCTTCACCCTTCCTGCAGTGCATTCTAATGGAAACACTGAGGTTTGTCACAGGCTTGGAAAAATGGTACCAATAGGATTCTTGATGCAGCAACTTCTTGATGGGGTTGCCTGTAACCTAGAAAGATGGCAAAAAAGAGCAATTTCCTTCCACTTTTCTACTATACTTCTTTCTGGTTTATTTAATGAGAGTTGGCATGGAAAGCCATGTGTGCAGAGAATTACTTCTGCTGCAGTAATAATGCCTCCATGAAAGATAAAAAACATACTTGGGTTGGGTATATTGTGTGAAAATACTGCATATCAAATTCCTAAATATTCCTTTGGCCAGTGAATACTTCACACTAGTAACAACTGGCTCCAGTCTTTTCCTCTTTTTTTTAAATGCAGTATGGTTTCTGTAAAAGTACAGAGAGCAACAACACACCGACTAAAATACACGTGTGAGGAATGAAGTACTGCTTATTTGTTACCACTTCATTTTCATTCTAATTAGTCAATTAACTGATTTTAAATGTAATTGCAGTTATTCTAGACTTCAGTTTGCAGCGTTTAAAAACTTGAAATATCTATTGATTTTGAGGGGATGTAGAGCCTGTTAAATGCCCAGAAGAATGGTTGTCCTATGGAGGTCACTGTTTCATGGTTCATAGAGACCCCAAGGTATGGAGAGAAGCCCTGATTTCCTGCAGTGAGAGCAATGGCAACCTGGCCAGTATCCACAACCCTGAGGAGCATGGCTTCATCCTGTCTCAGCTTGGCTACAGTGAGTACTTCTACAGGGCAGTGTTTGGTACAGATAGAGAACTATACTGTTAGAAATCTTACTGTTAGAAATCTTGCTTTTTTGTTATGAATATTTATAGGGAAGGCCACAGATACATAGGATAGAAAAAACCCAAATGCCAAAAACCCACAAGAGGAATCATTATTCTCTCTTCATTTTCATTTTAATTCTTTTCATTTTGATTTTCATTTGTTTTTCACTGCATGAAATCACTTGAAGGAAATAACAGCTCTAGTTACTGAAGCATTTGAGTGGATTATCTGCATCAGATACCTTGTAGCTGTAGATACAGTAATGGACCTTACTGATAAAGCTGAGGAATCTCATTTCCTGCTGGTATCTCATTTTTAACTTCTTGAAAGAAGAATGTGAATTACATATTAAAATAAACTCCTTCATCTTTTAATACAGATGAATTGCATTGCAATATTGGAATTTCAGCTCATCTCCATAAAATCTTGCTCCTATGGACTGTTTAAACTTCGGTAATAACACAGATGAATTTCTGTCCTTAGAAGCTGTGGATGAGCTGTGGATTGGCCTGAACGACCTCAAAACTCAAATGTACTTTGAGTGGAGTGATGGGACTCCTGTGACATATACCAAGTGGTTGCCTGGAGAACCAACCCATGAAGTCACTGGCCAGGAAGATTGTGTCATTATGGCAGGAAAGGTGAACCATTCCACATGAATCACAGTGTGGCACTGTACTATTTGAGTTATGGTTATATTTCTAGGGAGATTTTTAATGCAACTTAGCACAGTTGATAAGTTGCATAGAATCAAAGAATGTTATCTTTATTCACTCAGACATATGGTTGTTCTAAACTAAATTTAAAATGAAATTACATATAACTAGTAAATGATCATATCTGATTGTGAGTGTACATTATATGCCAAGCAAACTTTAACTGTCTGGCTGTGCCATTTAGCTTAACATAACCTCACCTCCAAGCTCAAATACTAGGAATCCATTAAAAAGTACAGATCTGCACACTGAAACAGTATTTTCAAAAGAATGATAATGTTTCTAAAGGAAACAGGTTCTGCCTCACTGTTTTTCACCTCTTCCCAAACTGCAACTAGGATGGATACTGGGCAGACTGTGCCTGTGACAGGAAGTTAGGCTACATCTGCAGAAGAGACCCACTACAAGGAGTTTCTGGGACAGCAAAGACTGATCCTGCCTGCCCAAAGGTAAGAAGAAAGCATAACCAAGAATCTGGTTAGCAAAATTTCACAGGCTCCACTTGACATTGAAACTATAGTTTGGTTTTTTTTTCCTTTCCTAACAACCGTTATTCTACAACAAATTCAGGGTGATAATTTTCACTGCATTCCCATATGAAGAATAATAAGAAGTCAGGCCTATTACCTCTCAGAACTGTCTGTGAAATGGGCTAAAACCATTCCTGTGGTTGTCTGTGTATTTGTTATATTGTTCTGCAATCTGTGGTTATCAAGCACGTAGTAGGGACTGGTAAGAATTCTGGACTACGTGGCATGATGCAAGATGATGACAAATCTCACTAATGAAGCCAAATGAAAACAATAAAATCCTTTTTATGAGTGAATTTGTTTTGAGCTTTTTTTCCTTCTCTTTTCCCTCTTTTTACTTTCCTATTTATTGCTGTTCTGTATTTAGTAGCCTTTCCCACAAGCCCATATGGGGAACAGAGCTGAGATTCATTGTGCTCGATGGAGCTAAGCAGCAGCCAAACACTGAACACAGTTTATTTACCTTTCTTGGGTGCAGCAATCAAATCTTGAGTTGGCATAAAAGGGAAAAGTGACTTGGAATTCAGCTGTAATTCTGACGATTTTGTTCTTTAGTGGTCTCTATGTTACCTCTTCAGTCAGACTTTTTAGGTGACTTGACGAATTAAATCGATTAATTAGTCTATTTACTGTTCCTTTAGCCTCGAAATATCAGGAAACTTGAGTAAGCATCTCTAGTACAACACAGAGTACTCTTTTTGGTTCTAAGCAAAGAAGTATTTTATTCACCTGAATCTGAATGCACTCTCCATTCTGTGTCTCTCTTTTTTACCAGTAAAAATTTATCCATTATTGTCAACAAAGTGAGACTCATAGGTACTTGCAGAGATTGAGACAAAGGACACAGACCCTGCTGGATGCTAATAAAGCAGCAAGCAAAGCCAGTTTATTACAGAAATCACCAGCATTTATAGTTCTCTAAGTTCCGGACAGGTTCCCCTACTTAGACTTCCTTTGCCTCTGCTCCCACAGCGACACTATCAAGTCCTTGCAGGCACCCCTTGAGCCAGCAGTGACCTTGTCTGCATCTTCTTTGCCAAAGCGGTCAGGTCGTGGCGTCCTCTTCATTCCGTCTTTGCTTCTTGGTCTTGCCTTGAGTTTTATCTGTCCCATGGTTTCCGCTGAACCAGGGCTAGAATATCTGCACAGCTATCAGCTTCCATCAGGTTCCTGACTATTACCCCTCTCTTTTTAACAATTATTATTTGTGTTATTGATTTCTTAATTTATATCTGAATACATTGAATTAAGTAAGGTAAGCATATTACTACAATTAATAATACTCTTAGTACAAACATTCTTATTTTGATTAAATTTTTAATCTACTTAGTGCTTTTCTAGATCTTAAAAAGACTGTTAAACTAATTAGTTTTATCTACTATTTTTAATTTGGTTACATTATTTTGTAAAGGTTTAATACTCGGATGAATTGACTGTGAGTGATTAGAAAGATTTATACAGTACATTTTATCAAAATCTTTACACTTATGTCTGTGTGTTAAAAGTAAAAAATTAAAAGTGGTTCTATTTTGTAATGTAGTATGTCTGACTGAATTAACATCAGTAATCTTGTTACAGTAAGCAAAGTAGTATTAGTTTGTTGAGTCAACTAGTAGTTTAGTTTATTTAACAATTTCAGTGGTTTTTTGGTTGTTATTTTTGGAGTAAAAAAGGAGGTAGTCTAACGCTGATGCAGCGAATAAAAGTCGGGGTTACCATCGTAATTAGGGGTAAACATGAATACTGTGCTTTTTTCTCTGTGGTAATCTGTGTTGTAAAATTATGGATGTGTTGGGTGTCAACAGTGAGAGTCGTTTTAAACTACAGGGGTTTCTTTTTATATGTGATGGGACAGCAGTTCAAGTTCTATTTCTACAAATAAAAACCACTGTTTTTGGTAATAATAATGGAGTATTAGTTGAGCGAGAGATATATTTGGACGTGTAATCGTACTAGTCACTTTTGTTTTTAAATGTGGGTTGAGTCGGAGAAAAATTTATAGCTTTAGATCGGTTGTTCCCAGAATAATTAAATTCAACACAAAGGTTTATTTCTACGGACCTCAAAAGTTCTACTTCTTGAGGTTCAAGGGTTGTGTGATTAAATCTCTTCTTTCTGCACTGAATGTTTGCTAAACTGAATTTCCATTAGTACACTGGAATTCAAACTAATACATAATCACATTAGGTTATATAAAAAAAAATTGTTTTATGAGTGTTCACTGAATTTCAAGTACTAGAACGCGCTTTTTTAATTGCAAGTATATTTCATGTGTTCTTGACAGGGTTGGGAAAGGTATGGTTTTTACTGCTACCTGGTTGGACATACCTCTGTAACATTTTCAGAAGCAAAGAAAACTTGTGAAAGGAGCAGTGGTTATTTAACAAATATAGGAGACAGGTATGAAAAGAGTCTAAAAACTGTATATCTGATGCAATAATCTTGGAACTTTAAAAAATAGTTAAGAACTTTTTGAAAAAAAAAGCAACCCAAAAAATCCCAGAATATCCTTTTTGTGAAGAAAAAAAAAATTAGAATAAACACAGTATGTCTTTTCTAACTAAACATCATTTACACATCAATGTTTCCTGTACTTTACTTTGAAAGAACAGACAACAGCAACTTCTGCTCTGTTAGGAGCAGTTTCTCAGTATAGCACAGCTTCACCCCCTATTGCAGCTACTGCATCTGGGAACCAGTTAAACAACATATTCCCCAACAGAGGAAACCTAATGGAGCATCTATTCATTCTAGTTGTGTGAAGTTTGGGATGCTGAGGAGTGGAAGATGAAAGGAAAGCTAGGCTTAATCCCATCTGACTCCTTTCATTTCAGATATGAACAAGCCTATTTGACCAGCCTCATTGGTCTGAGCCCTGAGAAGTATTTTTGGATTGGTCTCTCAGACATGGAAGAGCGAGGGAGTTTCAAGTGGGTGACTGGTGAAGGTGTTCTATACACAAACTGGAATGCAGCAATGCCTGGTACTCTACCAATGCTGAATGATTTTTCCTTTCATATATTCTCTGTATTCTTTACACATGTATTTGTAGCCCATTATTGTATTAGTAGCTAGTCCCAGTACTTTTCCCTACATTTTCCCTAGCCAGAAAGACAAAACATATTCCAGAGCTCCAAGCCCCGGGGGGTACAAGGCCCCTATCCTATCTTTGTTCTTTCCGGGAACCATGGCTAAAAAACAGCGCTTCAAGACATGTTTTCATAAACAAAATTTAGTTTCCATCTGAGGAGGGAAGATTTAGAGAGGATTGAACTGGGGGAAATTGCCTTACCTCTTATGTCTCTAATTGGTGATTTTTTCCAAATACGCTAATTTGCTACACTTATAAAGCTGTATTCACCCCATGTGGGGGTGGGCATTTTGTGGACATTTTCCACATCTGACCCTGGAGGCCTCCTGTAGAGACCAACTTTTATATTACCTCCTATACCAATATTATTTCAGAAGTGTGTTGTTTCATTTCTTGGTTCTTTAAGGCATCACTACCACTGGACTAATCCTATGCTACTAAGGAACTCTCTGTGTTCTCTATTTCTAAACTGTGTTCCAACTTTGATAAATCCATGATGACACATAGGAACATTTCTGCCTTTGAAACTGAAGTGTCTTTGATACATGTACTTGGCACCAGTGGGGCTGCAAACTGAATCCTGGGTTCAGTTTTGGGTACTTCCCTACAAGAAAAACATGGAGATGCTGCAGCATGTCCAGAGAAGGTCAGCAAAGCTGGTGAAGGGTCTGGAACATGAGTCTAATGAGGAGAGGCTGAGGGAGCTGGAGGTGTTTAGCCTGGAGAAAAGGAGGCTCAGAGGAAACTTTATCACTCTACAAGTGCCTGAAAGGAGGTTGCAGTGAGGTGGAGATCAGTCTCTTCTCTCAAGCAACAAGTAATAGGGGAAGAGGAAATGGCCTCAAGGTGCATCAGGAGAGCTTTAGATGGAAACTTGGAAAGATTTCTTCACAGAAAGGGTGCTCAGGCCTTGGAATAGGCTGCCCAGGGAAGGAGTTGAGTCACCATCCCTGGAGGTATTTACAAGATGTGAAGATTTATAGACGTGGCACTGATGGTTTAATGGTGAGCCTGGCTGTGCTGTGTTAATGGTTGGACTCTATGATCTTACAGATGTTTTCCAACCTAAATTATTCTACAATTTTCTATGATGCCACGAAAATATTTATCTTCTGACTCCTTATTGTTTATAAGAGCAAAATCAAACTGAAGGGAAAGGATGAAATCCCTTCCAGCCTTGGCAATGAGCTGCCAAAGCTTTGCCATGAGTGGCAGAGGAAAGAGGCGGGCAAGGAGTCGTTCATGCACTCAAAGGGAAGGACTCGGCTTACTGGTTTCCTCTTTTCACAAAGCTCCTCCTCTGAATGGACACTACACTTAATATTTCAAATAGTCTCTTGTAAATTAATTACATGAGCTGTAAAAATGTCAAGGGAGCCTCTTTAAAAAACATTTCAACTTTTTTTGTATCTCACAAAGGGAAGGAAGCTGGCTGTGTTGCCCTTAGGACTGGAAATGCAGCTGGACTATGGGATGTTCAGAACTGTGAAGTAAAGGCAAAATTTCTCTGCAAAAAATTAGCTGAAAAAGTCACTGTTCCTGTCGCTTCTGAAACCATTTCTGATTCCAAATGTCCCTTGGATTGGGATACAAGCAATAGCACTAATTCATGCTTCAGAGTAAGTATTGTTTTTTGCCATAATCCTACTCAGGAGAGCACCAAATAGATAGGTAAACTAAACATCACAGAATGGCATGTGATATCACAAATGTAGCCAGTTTTTACACAACTATTCAAATATCACTACTGTTTTCACTCTATCAGTGATAAGTAAGGTTATCCAATTACTTTTGAATCCATATTATAATAGATAATTGTAATGGAAGGTTTAGCTATTTTTCTTATGCAAGGCAGCCAGCAGATTTATGTTTAGCGCACTGAAAACACAGTGTTGTACCTGCATCTACAGGGTTTTGTGAGAGCAGAAGACCAAAAGAAAACATGGTTCGAAGCTCGAGATTTCTGCAGAGAAATAGGAGGAGACCTGGCTGCCATTAGAAGTGAAGAAGAGCAAGCAGTGATAGAAAACTTAATAAAGTAAGCAAGTGAATTGTGTAATAATTGATATTTTGGTATAACAACACATTATGTAGTAATAAATTATAATATTCTTGTGTTGCTCCTGAGATAATTAGTTTAAAAATCTATTTGGTTTTCATCATCATAATAAGAAAAATAACTGAGAAAATGTCTCATATGAGTAATGTTTTCAAATAATTTTTTGGAGTTCCTAAAATGTGTCATAATCTGTAAACATTTTAAATTCAGATAAAAATCCACTCAACAAAAATATCTGTTGAATGCTTCTCCACAGACCCTATTCTAAGTTTGTTTAGTGAACCATTTTGAAACTAAATTCTGTCTTCCAGTAGCCCTGAACATTTTATTTCTGAAAAAGCACTATAATCACAACATCAGTGTAGAAAACCAACATGCTGTGTTTTCAATACAACCATTTGCAAAGTAGAAAATTTTAAGGTGTGACCTTCATTTACTTGCCAATGGGAGTTTGCTGATCAACAGTACTTTTTATTTTTAAAATTTCTGCTGTATTTGAAGCACAATAAGTGTCAGAGTTATTGTCCCATGTAACTTTTAAAATTGAGCAGAGCTAACAACAGATATCCTCTTCCACTCTACATCTTTTTTCACACTCTAGAAAGAAATCCCCATCATTTCAGCCTTTCTGGATAGGTTTGCAGTGTTTGGATCCTGATGGTGGCCTTTTCTGGAGTGATGGATCTCCGGTGAGTGTTTCACCATGCCAGTTTCCTTCTGTTAGGACACTTTTTCTGCTTGAGAAGTTTCCACGACTGGTGTGTACAAAAGCTGTATAAGAATTCCCAAAAATGTCTATTTTGCAACTGGGTAACTCTGAATCATTATTCTTCATATCGGATTGGAAAAAAACAAAGAAGGCCGATAAACCCTGAGGTTATACCATCCCAACAGTGATAAGACAGAGGAGTAATTTCAGCTACAGAGATGATTATCCATGCCACAAATATTTGAGAAAACTCTCTCCTGATTCTTGTTAGTCTCTGGTGATAAATTGCCATGTTCCTTTTTTCTGCTTTTGATTTATAATCTCATTTGATTCCAGTTTTTGTGGGACTGCTACAGTCTGTCAGATCCTGCATAAACTCATAGCCTTTCTTTCCTCTTGCAGAGTGTTTGTAATTATAAAATAGCTCACATTGGCTTCACAGCCAGAGGAGGAGAAAAAGGAGTGACTGGAAACTTCTGCTCTACTTCTCATTCCTTACAGAGTAGGTTTTTTCCCTGTAGATAAGATTAACAACCACAGGTGTGTTTTCTCTGTAGGTGAATTATAAAGCAAGAAATTATTTTTACGATACTGCATTTCAAGATTGCGGAGCAATCAGTGAAAACCCTTCCCCATCATGGATTAAGGAGCACTGTGAATACAGTCATAACTGGATTTGTGAAATAAAGAAAGGTAGATTACTTTTTACTCTAAACTCACTTTAGGAAGAAATTCAAGCTGAATCCATTCTATCAAAACAGGAAGCTGTACAAGTTACATATTGGTAGAAAATTTGGTTGATTTCACAGGAATTTTGCACGCTGAAAAGTAGTTCAAGACATATAAACACCTTTGGAAGACAAGATTTCATCTGTTAACAATAAACTTTTTTTTTGTTTCATTATAAAAAGTGTATTCCATTATAAGCTTTACTGAAATTACACTTCTTTATGTAATTATGTAATTATAGAAAATAAGGTGAAAGCAACCTCAAGAGCTTACCTTGCAATATTCACTGCTCTGCACAAAAGCAGATTTTTGTCAAAACAGTTCTGACAGTTCTGACTGAGGGAGAAAGAGAGGACTAAAATTTGAAAAAAAAGAAAAAAAGGAGAAAAATATTATTTTAAATTTCCATATCCTTTGTGAAGTGAAACTTCACTCCTCTGCTCAGATGTTGGTACCCAACAACACATTAGTCACCTACTCAAAGTTAAACAATACTACAGCATCATAGAATCCGTTTTTTTGTAAGATGACATGTAAAGACAAGCCTGTAACAACAGGCCTGCTGTAACAAAAAGATGGTAATGAGAGCTTCAAAAATACTTCATACTTTAAGACAGGTTCACATCTTCCTCTTATGCTAGTAGAAAAATCTTCTCTATTTCTGTGGTTTTTTTCTCAGCTGCTGTTAGGAAAAATATTCAATGAAATTAGAGAGGAATCAATTATAGCTGTGTTGGGCTACGTATTTCACTTCCCAGACTAACAGCAATGTTCCTTTGGTGGCTCCCCAGGCTCCTTCACACTAGTTTCAATTGTTATTTTTCTAAAAAACACAATTTCTGTGCTGCTGAATTATTCAAGACAACCTGATTCTAACCAAGGCACATAACCTCAGCTTCTCATACTTATAAAGTAATCATCATAGACCTCTATGTCAAAGAAATGTTGTGAAGATACTTCTCCTAGTAAATTCCTTTGTGAGTTCTGACCTGCATAAAAATCATTAGCAAAAGTGTCAACAGTAGCTGTTTACTGTTAATTATTAGTAGTATTTGAATGGCAGAAATTGCAGCCTGAAGAAATTGCCATCATTAGTCAGCAGTGCATAATGGCATGCTGAAAGATGCTGAAATAGACATAATACTTTGTACTTCCAAAACAGATTTATTAGGATTTTTCTTTTAAATCCTGTAAGCATTTTCTTTTTAAGCTTCTAACCAATTATACAATAGTTTATTTTTAAAAGCTGACATATTTCTTTTTTTAACCCAAGCGTGTGTTCACACACTTAATAAAATGTAATTACATATACAGCAACACAAACATTGCAATAAATTCCTGTGGGAAAAAACCCATAGAATCACAGAATGGTTTCAGTTGGAAAGGACCTTAAAGATCATCTAGTTCCAATCCCCAACCTTTGACCAGGTTGCTCAAAGCCCCATTCAGATGGCCTTGAGATAATAAAGGTGACATATGTCTTACATTTTTATACCTCTTGCTCTTATACACATTGGTCACTTCATGTGATATTGAAGTTTTTAATTTAAATTATTTTTCAAAAAGTAGTAATGTAATTCTTCTCAAAGCAGCTACACAGAAAAAAAAAGTTTCACACACAAGTAAATAAGAGATAAAATAGTTTAAAGCAAAACTTTGTTTAGTATTTGAATTTTGTGTTCAAATACAAGAAAATGTCCATAAAAATTGTTTAACGTCTACCAAAGCCGCAGTATTTTCACTATTTAGTGAAATAGTGAAGTATTTCATTATTTCAGAAACAAGTATTCATTCAGACTAACTTCAGCCATCCAATCTAGGCAACATTCAAGATGTACAAGATGCACTTATCAAAAATCTACCAAGACAGAGATGTAGGCCTGTAATGCATCTTTTATTCCCTGAACATCCATTTTTAACTTTGCACCAAAGATGCTATATAAATATATTCTGCATTGAATACATAAAATGTGAAAAGTTAATAGACATTAAAATAGTTTCCACAAATTGAACATTTATACTCAATGTTTGGGACATGTTTTACATGGGTTTTTTTACCCCATTTCATTACAGGGACGCGCTTGAAACCAGAACCTCTGGGCCCTTCTGCCAGTAAGCTTCTCTTTATTTTCACTTATCTAAAGTGTGGTGTGATGTAACACCACCAGCTTTGCCTCAGAACTGTGAAGAATGCAGAGATTTCTCCTCTGTGTTGCAGCATATGAAGTCACAGAAGATGGGTGGATTGTCAAAGGAGGCAAACAATATTTTTTCAGCCCAGAAAAGTCCCCTATGGAAAAAGCCAGAACATTCTGCAAAAACAATCACGGAAATCTTGCTACAATTGGAAATAATAGTGAAAGAAAATTTTTGTGGAAATACGTAAGGGGAAATTTTGTTACGTTATCCACTACATGGCTTATATACCCTCTGTATATATCCTGTTTGTGAAGTACAGAAGAATGTGCTTGTTGCATAATATTGCTACATTTTATTAGGATTAGGTTTAAATATTCTATGAAAAAATACTTATTCTACTGAATGAATCTTCACCTTAGGAAAAAAAACATGCAAAAGACTTTACTGTTTACTAGGGCAGGTATATTCTTGTCTGTTCTAACCTGAATGCAGTTCTGCCTGTGACCAAATATGTAAGGAGCAATGAACAGGCAGAGTAGCTGTGTTCTCAGAAAACTCTTCTTCTGACAAGGTGTTACCTCTCACCCGAATATCACGTTCTAGAATGCAGTGTTGCACGTAGATGTGAGGCGACTGCCAGCGTGGCTTTAATGGTCCTATCTGATGTTGCTCTCCAAAACACCTCTTCAAAGAAAGTCTTAGCCTGGTCCAGGTTAGACTGATCATTCAAACAATCCTTCATGGATTAGTTTTCCTGAACCATGACCGAAGCACAGCAGGGAAATGCTGACAACTTAGTAGCATGGATGTTGTCTCAAATCTCTGCCATAATCCTGCTTGATTTGTTAATACCAATGTAGCCACACAAGCACCTTTCTAATTCACACTATTAGATGTCTGCTTTTATTGTGTGAGAAAGGATGTTACAGGAAGAGAGTTCAGACAGCTTGAGACACTAGAATTATATAGCTGCTTAAAACAAGGAAAGTATCAAAAATTTTATACTAAATTGTTTTTCTCAAGCCTTCTTTGACTTTTTCTTTGTAAATTGAGAACAGAACTTTGAAAGCTTTAATCACATCAGTAATGCAGCCAAAAATATGAATGTATCAATAAAAATAATAAAGCAAAACTGTAAGTTGTATGGTATCTCAGGTGACTGTACACAATAATTTAAACAATATGTATTCATCTCTTTTCTTCCACAGCAATAAATTTACACTTTTTTTGTATTAGATAACTAAAAATATTAGAAAACACTAATTAAAAAAATATTTTTATGTTTAGATCTTAAAAAAGGGCAAACTGGACTCATACCTCATAGGATTAATCCAGAATGCTGATCGGCAGTTCAGGTAGGTAAATAAGCTACATCAAGATCCATAAAGGGCGGTTGTAGGAGTATTGTACTGCCAGAGTTCCTTCTGGAGGAACCACTACAAAGGAGTTAAATGCATATGCAGAGAGTGATAATGCATGTTGAAATGTGTGCTCTCCCTTGGTTAAACTACATTGTATAAACACTGTTCTAAATGGAATTTTTATAGGGGATATATATGTTATGAATATGTAGATAATATCTGTTAAAAATAAAGGCATTTTGGTCTTTGACTTGATATTCAGGGATTTCACTATCTAAGGTCTTTTAATGCTAATGGAAACTCAATTTACAGACAGACTCAGCTGTAATTTTTAAAAACAATTTTTAACATGTTAAGGAAGATTTTTCTCAACTGTTTCAATGACTTTGTCTAAGCAACCACTACTGTTTTTCAGTTGGATGAGTGGAAGCCCAGTGCACTATGCAGCTTGGGCACAGGGTGAACCCAACTTTGCACTAGCCCAAGAAAATTGTGTGGTTTTAAATAAAAAAGATGGTGAGTTACACAACTCTGGTTTTTAAAGTAATGTTATGGCTGCTGCTCTTCTAATGTTTGTTTAAAAACCTCTTGTCAATTTTCACCCATTCTTTTCCAGCAATTTTGAGAAACATGCATAATAAAGAATAGTCATTATATCTGAGGTTTCTTTAGGGGCAATATTATCCATAAAAACGGAGCATAAGATACTGATTTTAACAGGGAATGCTGTGGCAATTTGATCACTGATGTTTCAGCTGCACAAAGAAAATGTTCTATTCAAATCAATAGCAATTATTTTTTTAAATCATTATCATTAGATAATAGTTGTTTGAAAATATTTCTTAATAATATAATTTAAATTTATAATAATATTTTTATAATTTATTTTTTAATAATTAGATAATTGTTTTAATAATAAGAGAATAGTCAGCAAAGGAACAGAACATTATGGAGTTTCACATTCTATAGTGCTCTCACTGACAAAGCATTACTTTACACTTGCATCTTTTAGTGAAGTAAAGCTGTTTGGGAGAGTTCTACTCGGAGGCCATCTCATCTGGCCACTTCCCCAGTCACAGCAGGACCAAAGTGCCCCTCTATACAGTGATAATGGGAGGTAGATGCAGGTTAGCACACATTTCCAGGCAGATTGCTTCTGAAATTATAAGCACAGAAACCAGTTCACTTTTCCACAAATTTCAATCTTATTCAGTGTCTTACTACCTAAACTTCAATCGATTTCAGGCTTGTGGAATGACGTCAGCTGTGGTTTTTCCAATGGCTATATCTGTGAGAGGCACGGAGGTTTTATAAATGCAACCCTCCCTTCAGCAGTACCTTCAACTCCTGGAGGATGTCCTGCAGACTGGATTTTATTTAAAAATCAGGTATGATACTTTCATCTAAGCACAATGATATTACTGCTTGGGAAAGTACTTAAACATGAAGCCTTTTGTCTCTCAGACATCTTTTGTCAGTTGCATTAAAAAATGAACCCATTGGTTAATTACTTCAAAATGGTGGTTTTACAGATTTTTAATTGTTTTCCTTAGAAGTGGTCACCTGAGGTACATTGGGAAAACTGTTACATTGTATATATATTTCAAAAAATTGAAGAACTGAATTAATCTGAAAGCACCATGCATAGCACAAAATCAGTCATTTGAGATGGAACAAATCAGAAATAATACAAAGTTTTTCCAAACAGACTTCAGTGTAAAGCTTGCCTCTTCCCAAAAGGGACAAACTTGATGTGAATAATAATCAAGGGTTCTATTTCCTAATATATACAGTATTGTTATGAAGGCACCCATGGATATCACACCAGGTGAGTTTATGCCAGTTTACAGTCACCAAAGTTATTATTTTCCACAAATCTTGCACGATAATTCTCTGACTGTGCTCCTGGCATGGCACAGAGCAGAGAGGGAGCCTTAAACATGTAGAGGGCACATGAGGCACACTCATAAATATCAGAACGTTTTAGGGTGAGTATGTATTAGTAATGTGATGGCTACACACTTTTTAAGAAATTAGTCATTCTTCCATTAATAAAAGAGGTGTACAATGAAGAAAGCTGAATAAACACAAGAGCACTCTGACCATAGACACTAGGTCAAAAAGGTTTTTCAGAATTTCCAGCAATTCTACACCTGGGCTGGGCTTTTCCTATAGAGTCAGCACTTCTTAGTTTTTTACTTGGGGTGGTGTACAGCACTCCAAAATCTCTGAGTTAGTTAATACATTAGACTCTCAAAAGACTCCTACCATGGTCTGTAAATAGCTATTTGAGTTTTGTTGTGACTTTCTCAGTCCCTTGCAGAAAGACAGAGAGCAAATTTAAAACTTGTGAATGTTTTGACTCAGCTCCAGATACAAGTTAACTTTGAAAAAATATTTTGGGGGTCTGAGTTAGGCGAATTTTTACTTAAACTAGTGTAATCCATACGTAAATTCTTTTTGCTGTCACTCTAACAGTCTATCCTTATTTTTCCCTAGTGTTACAAATTTTTTGGCTCTGGCTATGATTACTGGAGTAGTGCAAGAAGAGTTTGCATGAGCCTTGGAGGAAACCTGGCAAGCATACTTAATGAACAAGTTCAAGGTATAGCGCAACAGCCCCTTAGGTAATAGAGAGCCTTTACTCTGTATACAGCGGACATTTCCTGCAGAGAAGGCAAGCATCAGTATGTAAATATATACATTTTATAGTGTGTATACTCAACACTGGTTATAGGCCAAGGCATGAAGTGTTTTTAGAACTGAACAATCTGGGGCATGCTAGTGGTGCTCAGGATTGCTTCTTCATGTTTCATGCAAAGTGTCTTACATTATTTATAGGCATAAATTAGCATAAAATTAAAAATCCGGATCTGGCATTTTTAGCTTTAGACACAAAGAAAAAACCAGAATGCATGGTCTGTTTCTGCTAGAAATAGATTGGGATATACTGCTATATCTCTGCCTAAATTCTGAAACTCAATTTAGCAGAATGTCAGAGAAAGGCATATTTTCACCTTGCCTGTGTTCCCTGCCTTCCACTTGCAGCTGTACAGACCCACATATTTCCATCAGTCAAGTGGCTCATCCTGACTGTTGAAAGAAGTGAACTCATTAGATATCATGGTGGTCAGACAGGTTTTTTTGTTTCTTACCTCTTTCCAGTCTTGCTTCATTGTTCCCAAATACTTTCACTCTTTGAGACTTTTCATGGGCAAGAGCTTGGCATAACCTTGAAATAATGAATTCAGATAAATTTCTGATCAAATGTAATTAAATTTTTTTTCAATACTTTAATGAACAAAATAGTTACGTATTTGTTCATGAGTTGATGTTTTGACTGATGACATGACACACTCATTTTTTCCTCTGCTGCTCTTTTCTTCTAGCTTTTCTCACTTACCATTTGAAGGATGTTTCAAATGATCCTTGGATTGGCTTGAATGATATGCTCAGTGAACTCAACTTTGTTTGGTCTGATGGAAGTGCTCTCTCATACACAAACTGGGCTAAAGATTCCCCAAAACTTGTAGAACGTGTTTTGTATCCCAGTCTGCGTCCAGAAGATGGCCAAAATCTGCAACAGGTAAATATTGCTTAGTGTTTACAATCTAGTCTAAATCTTGGAGGAGCAATACCACTTCCAGTAAGCAGCTCACTTCACTACAGACATTGCCCAAGCCTTCTCCATTGGTTGGTCATCTATCTTTACACGGGACTGGAGATAAAACCTTTCAATATTTGAGTATTCTAGCTATCTCAGAGCATAAAATGGCATTGCTGTAATTTTGTCAAAGTATTTAGCAAAATTGCAGCAGTGGGCAGATTGAATAAATATTGGATATATTGAATAAAGCTTTCCTTTTCATAGTAAATTGCAAATTTTTCAAAGAATATAAATGCAACATTAGAATTTTAGAAGTTAACACACAGATTTATTTTCATGTCTATGAAGGAAGGAAGAGGATGCAAGAGGAAAGAGTTCAGCTTTTTACTTCTTCCCTATTTAAAATTTTAATTGAATTACTAAGGGCCTATAGATGTCAACTACCTTGTAAGCCCATCAAACCCTCTCTACTGCTAGCACTGAAATTAAACCTCATAATGCTGTAAATAAAATAGCATTCTACATAATCATACCGATAAAGACTGATTTGCTCACCCACATTGCCTATCTTCCATTTATCTCTGTATCTTGCTTTCCAAACTTGCCCTTCACATTATGTCATTCCACTCACTGTCCATTCTCCCATCATTTTCGTATCCGCACCTTTAGAGAAGACAGGGATCTGGACAACCAACTTAGGCTACACCTGAACCAATTGATGTTGTTCTTGCCCATGTAGCCATTGGTCAAGGCATGCAGGAAGACATAAATGACACTGCACAATCCATAGCTCCACTGCAGCTCTAATAACACTAGGAAATACCAAGTAGGAAAAAAAAATGTGCAAAGGTACATCCTACTTTTCTCCTTCACCTTCAAGACACTAACAGCCCCCTCCTTCAGAGGATCCTTTCCAAAGAACCAACAATTACCCCATGGCAGCTTAGTAGAGGAGATTGCAGCTTGTAATAAACTTGACGTTTCAGCTTCTTAAGCTGATCTGGTGTAATTGAAAGAGAAATTCTAAGAACTAGAGCTGATGACAACTCTGCCAAGTACTGTAATTTAGGTGATTTTGTCAAGAATCACCACAATTTAAAATTGGCTTTGCAAGTGAAATACAAAGCATGATCTCCATTTCATTCTTATTCAAAACCTTACTGATAGTAACCATTAGTTGGGATAGATAGTGTGGAACAAAGTTATTGAAAATAATAACACCTTTCAAGCATTTCTCTGGGAAAATATCCAAATGAACAAGCAGGCTGAGCTGAAAAGTGTACAACAGGGGAGCTGGCCATCACAAAGGAGGTCAGAAAGGACAGAGAAGGATAAATGAAAGGTGTTTATAGAGTTGTAATACACCCTACAACATCAGAACTAAAAAAAAAAAAAGAGTGAAACTACTCAGGGAGTTATAGTCCTTTGTTTTAGAACTTCTAATATCCATGTACCCATATTCTTTCCCTTACTCCAACAGTTTGATTGTGTTTCTCTGAAGAGAGGTCCTCCTGATGACACAGGAAAATGGAATGATGAGGAATGCTATAAGTACAGAGGGTATATATGCCAGAAGGATAGTGGTGAGTTCTGTATTGTTAATCTTGAAATTGATAACACAAGGATTAAAAAAACTTTTCTTGTTTCACATACTTTATTTCAGTTTGGTTTTGGTTTTGTTTTGTTTTCTTTTGTTCAATTTTATTTTGGTTTTTAGGTAAGTGATCAGTAAAACCTAAGGGCCCATCCTGCCTCCCAGTGTTACTTAGCAATGTTTTTGAGAAAACACAGCAGAATATAGGAAAAGAAAATTATTTTACTTTTAAAAATGTAATTGAATAGATGAAGCCCACAAACATTTTAATTACATATGTTCATAATGATCTATAGGGCATCAAAACTAGTAAGTTTGATACTTATTCATATAAACCTGATAGTCATTAAGCTGCAAAGAGTATTTTGAAAACAGGCAGGGCAGGTGTACTATTTCTGAATGAGGGGGTAAGTTTACCTCTGCAATATAAGATACTGTGCATTTACTGATTCAAAATTGTCAGAGGTTGAAAATACATTTCTCTTATCAGACCTGTTGTTTTGAAGTTATATTTAATTATAAACTGCTAAGAAGATGTTCCATTCCATTAGCAATTTTATACTAGGTTTGTAAAGAATGATGTTAATCAGTTGCTCAAGTCAAATACGTGACTCCAAATTTAACTGTTCTTGGGGTGGTTTTTTTCCTTTATCCTACAGATCCTGCACTCTTTAAGTCACAAGCAACAGCGCTTGACTTTGCTTTTGACCATTCTAGTGGGATTAGCTATTCTGTCACCCATTCCAGAATGAACTGGGAGGAAGCACACAAAAACTGCAATAACAATGCTTCAGAACTTGCCAGCATTTTAGATCCATATAGCCAGGCACTGTTGTTCCTACTTGCAAAGGAATATGGAGAGCCTCTGTGGATCGGTCTTAACAGCAACATGGTGAGAACAAATACATTACATACAAGCAGCCAAGCTGACACAGGACCGGATTTTACTTTATGCTCTCATCTTGTTGCCCATTGGGATTTCTGCCAGTGTAGTGCTGAAAACAGCGTGTTACATCAATGTAGCAGCCATTTGCACTGGAAATCTTCCAATAAGACTCATACAGTAGAGATTTCCTTTAGCACGAGGAAATGTTCCTGCAAACCAGTATACAACAATGTAGTGTGCTGTTTGGAGTCATTTAAAGTATCTCAGATATAAATTGTACAATCTCCTACATTTTGAGTTGGTTTTAATCTAAAAGATATTCCAGGCACAATATCCCACCCTCCTGCTATGTGTTTATGTACCTCAGCGATCAGTGACAAGGTATCAGAGGTCACACATCTGACACCTGAGAAGGAAAAATTTTTATGTGTGTGTTTATGCTCACACATTTTACTAGAGTGGTCTTATTTATGGTAGCAATAACAAACTTGAGCTGTGAACAGAAACTGGGGTAAAAATTGGTAAAAGGAATATGGAGGCTATATGATATGGTACATATTGACCAACAGCTATATTTTTCAATTTGAAAATGTAATTGCTCCCATTAGAAGTTAGAATGTTACGGAAAAATAATCCTGTCTGTTTGTGAGATGTCTACATCAGTTGTACGACAGGAGAGGGTGAACATTTGGATGGTAGGTGTGTTTTGACATGCTACATTCTTCATTGTGAATCACAGTCACGGTAACTACAACAAAAGTGATGGTGATCAGAGCTGCTTAAAAGCACTCCCACACACACTCCCATTTTCCATGCAGATGTCTGGGTGGTTATATCAACATTCTTAGCTGACCCCTAGTTTTATGCCTTCTCTCATGCGCCCTTTCTTTTTTTCCCTTCCATTTCCCAATGCTTGAAAAATGCTCTAAATTAATGTTAGATACTTTTTGGAGGCATTCACATTTGCAGATGACAGACACTGTACATTTTAGTCAGTTAGCATTTACGAGCTAAAAAGGGGCACTAGTAAGCAGATGATTCTACACTGGTTACGTGAGAGTCCTCTTGAGGAACCTGTAGAGTAGCTATGTCACTGTAAGCAACCTTGAAATTACCATATAGATTTTACTTCCAGACCAATGGCAAGTATCAATGGATTGACAGGTGGAACTTAGTTTACAGCAAGTGGTTTAGTGGAGAACCAAAACAGACATTAGCATGTGTCTACCTAGACACTGATGGCACCTGGAAGACAGCTTCTTGCGAGGAAAAACTCTTGTCTGTCTGTAAAAAATCAGATGGTAAGTAACTCCATACAAGCATTTTAACTAGAGGCTGTATAGAGCTATCAACTGTGCTAAATATAATAAGCCACTGGAAAAATACTTTGTTTATACACCAGTATAAACATAATGCTTTGTTTATACACCAGGAACACAGGAATAGCTAACTAGTTCTAAATACTGACATGAATTCTTTCCAAAAATTGATTCATAGTAATTACCAAAAGCCTAAGAAACAAAGGATTGAATACTCACTTTTTTTAAACTATTCATTCTATTAGGAAAAGTAGTTCACTTGCTATAAGACCCATTTTTATTAGGCATTATATGAAATTCTGTATCCAGTTTGGGGTACCAAAATTTGAAAAGCTTCTCAGTCAACTAAGGTTTTCATATGACCAGGTAACAATAATTAAAATAAAAGATTGGAGTTGGACAAAAGACTAAAAAAACGAAGACTTTGAGAAACCATATTATCAATTCTAAATATTAAAAATGAGCCTTATGGGATGGAATTTAATTTTTCTGTGTGTCTGATATGAATTGTAAAGGGGTGACAGACTTAAATACAACAAGGAAAACTTTCTAATTTTATAAGTATAGAAGTCTTTAATAAATACTCTGGACAGATTAGCGAATCTCAATCACTACACCTTAATAAGAACAGACAGGACTAATATCTGTTAAAAACAATACATCAGCTTCATGTTACCTGTGAGCACAAAGACGAAGTAAATAACCCCTTGAGGAGCCTTCCAAGCAAAAACCTCTATAATTTATATGGAAATAACTATAAATATGATTTCAAAATTTAGCTATATTCTTGAATTTGTCAACATTATGGAAGATCTTGAATCACTAGCAAATTTAAAATTACATGCCCAATTATACTGTAAGATGTTTTAATTTGACAAAAATCCTCAGAATTCATGTCTAATGTCTCTTTCTACTTAATTATTCTGGAAATCTCATTTGAGAGCTGAGTATTCCTTATCAGGGAAAAAAACACTGTAGAAGACTTTCAGGAAGAAAATGTAATTTGGCTGAATATATAATTTACATTCCATCTGCATTTATCTACCCAATCCAAACTCTTCCTATTATATTAGTCACTATGGAATGTATTCAAGATGCAGTTTAATAAAAAATCCTGCAAGCTATGCTTAGATATACCAACACTTTTCACTCACAATCACAGCTTCTCCTGTAAGGTTTTATAAGGTTTTGGCCCTGTCAAAAAATGAGACCGAAGTGTCAGAAGACATTTTAAAAATAGCAGTTTTAACTAATTAGGCAGATATTTATGCCAGAAAAGCAATTGTATATTTTATTGACTAGATTAATTACAAAAAATACCATTAGACAGAATCTATTCTGCTTATAGACTAGTGTATCCTCCTAATCACATTGATAAATAAATAGGAAGAAAAATATTGTCTCAAATAGAAAATCAGAACCATATTCAAGCTCTTCTTAGAACAGGCTTTATTTCCACTAAGATTGCAAACCTAACACAGTAGTTTAGTTTTGTTTTACTAGTATAATGGGAAAAACAAGTTACATAAAATAGCTGGACTCCAACTACCTCATCTCTCATCAGTAAGGGCCCCTACTGAGCCCCCACAACTTCCTGGAAAATGCCCTGAATCAAAAGGACACAAATCTTGGATACCTTTCTCTGGTCACTGCTATTACTTTGAGGCCTCCAAGAAAAGAAGTTGGTCTCAAGCTCATGAGGAATGTGCCCGACTCGGTGAGTGCTTCATCTTAGAAAGATAGATGATGTGATTAAACACGTAAAATAATGGATAATATTGCTAAGCAAAACTCAAATTATTTTAAAACTTCACATTTAATGCTTTTTTTGGTTGCTTTTCTGAGCATGCTTTTGCACAATAAAACTAATCTTTGTCAGAGAGAGCATATGTCAAATATCAGGTGAAATATGAATACCTCAAAAATATTAAATTCCTACCAGTTTTATGACAAAAAGTAATTAGGTAGGGAGATAAACACTTTTACAGACCCACTAAGGCACAGGCTGCAGCATTGGCTTTCCCTTCCCCAAACAAGCAGGGAATCCACACACAGTGTAAACTAGGAGACACAAAGTCATAGGATAGCTGTGTGCGTTAGTTCCAGGCCACAGTTCAGTAAGTGGATCTCACTGGCTGGACAACAAACGAGATGGAGGAGCTGTTTCTCACTCATGAACCAGTAAAACATACCCAGCCATGCAGTTTCTCTCTGGAACAGCCCCATGCTGCCCCCCTGGAGAGAAGAGCATTACCTTCATCAGGGAAGGGAAAAGACACTTTGCTCCCCATTTCTGAGAACTCGTGCGATGCAACACATATTTCAGTGTGAGTAAGAATAGGAAACCTCCTATACATTTCTAAAGGCGCTTCCTCATATATTTGAAAGCACTGACCTATAACTCAGTAAACAGAAAAGTTGCTTTGCAAAGGTGTTTTGCTCTACAGCTGTACGACAACAGAATTCCTGGAGTGGCTTTGTAGAAAGATAAATCACATAATTACAACAAAAAGTAAACACTACACTAATAACTAGGATGAAGGGTTACAATCGGACACTGCTCCATGTTCTAAATTCCTGCACTTTTGCCTGCCTGTTACCCACTGGCCAGGCCAGGAAGGTGGTCATTTCCCGATGATCCCAACACAGCTTTGTGTACTTGCAATACCAGGGCATATGGCAATTATAAATCAGCTTCTGTACATCTTCTGGACTGCAACCTCCAGCTGCTGACACATCCTACCTAACCTGTTATCATCAGGCACAGCCAAAACTGCTGCCTAGCCACTGATGGGGGACAGAGCCATAGTGGCAACAGGCATGGTGGTGACTACATCACATGTACCTCTTTCAGCCTACTTGCACCACAATCTGGGATGTGGTCAGACTCATCCAAAAAGTATTGCAGGAGACCAATTATTCTTAAAAATACCAAAGACTAAAAAAATCCAGAAAATTTCAGAAAATCTATATGTTTGGGCAGATTTGCATACATACAACACACAGTCATGCACAAAAAAAAATTCAATACAGTGATGTAATACCCACAGCAAGACTAGTGTTCTCTATATGGAAGAGTTGGTGTCTTTTATACTTTTTTTTAATATTTTTTATGTGTTTATTGGCTTGACCTCTAAGAAAATGAGCCACTGTGACGTGTTCCTTAATATTTTTTCAGGTGCTGATTTGGTATCAGTAGGAGACTATAGTGAAACAAACTTTCTGTCAGAAACAATTAAGATACTCCATGGAAAATCACTGAACTTTTGGGTAGGGCTAACGAAAGATGACAGAGGTAATATCTTTACTCATATGTTACCCTATCCTATGAAATTGCATGTTATGTTAAAAAGGAATCAACTTTGTACACTTGAAACTACATACATGCATAAAAATTACACAAAGTTCACTTCAAAGTATGCGTAAATATTCCTAAAATTATAATGGAAATATTTAACTAGCTATCCATGTAATAAATTTTTGTTTTCTCCACCACAACTCATTCTATTTGTCTAAACCCGTGTATTTTATAGATATATGTTTATTTTTAATATCAGGACAGTGGGTATGGACAGATAAATCTGCAGTGGATTTTGTCAACTGGAAAGTGGGAGAACCTTCAAACAAACGGCTTAAAGACTGTGGAGAACTATGTGCATTGTCTGGCTCCTGGAACACCAACCTCTGTTCTTTCAAAAAAGGCTATATCTGTAAAAAACTAAAAAGTAAGTAGTATTTCTAATACATTAAGGTTAATAATGTCTAATAATGTATTTTCATTGTATAACGTAGAAATGTAAAATATTCTAAGTTTGTGTGCAAAACCAATTGCACATTGCAGCATGTGGCTGCCTAAATACCGACAGGCTTCTGACTGCCTTCTCAGAAGGCTGCATCTCCCCTATGTCCTCCAGAACTACCATCTGCCCCAGGCAGCCATCACGAATACTTCAGACCCCTATGTCTATGTGAGAGCTAAGCTCAAAAGCAATGCTTTGTTTAATTTCAGATGAATATATTCTCAAACAAAATCTTGTTCTGATGAGTGCAATGCAAACTGTCTTGTAGAAATGCTGGACTTGGTGATTCCTTTCCTTACTGACCACTGATCTGACGGATTACAGGAATACTGTGACAAACATTCTTGTGGCACTCTTTATCTACAGTATGATAGAATAATGTTTAATAAAATACTTGTAGTATCCTAATAGAAAAATTATCATCTGTAAGAAAATGCTTGATTTAAACTGAGGTTAAATCAAAGTAGTCCAGAATACGGACATTTTGTTTGGTTGAACTTCATATTTTTGTTCACTTTTCTATTACCTGCTAAGTTCAGGAAGTGCAACTACCGGAGGAACCACATTCACATGGAATGGTTATCTCTCTCTGACAGAAGGGGCTACAACAATGGAAAACTCTTTTCAGCTCAAGTAAAATGCTCATGATGCATCACTAACACTCAAGGCCTCCTTTCAAGAAACACCTTAAAATGACTAAGGATCCTGTGGGGAGTTTCTCAGAAATGAACATATTTGAAAACACTTTTCAAAATAACAGAAATCTGTCTCTACAAGTTGTTTTGGGTTACCTGACTGAGGAAGTCATGCTCTTAGAATGAAAGACCCAAACATCCTACTAGAGTTTTACACATGCTGAACTCCATCTCTCTGGGTTAGTAACTGTCACCAGCACAGGAATTTAGGGGAAATTGTCAGAAACACTGGTACTTAGGAACTTCGAAATGCCTCTTTCTTTTTTTTTTTTTAAGCATTCAGAATAAACATTTTTTTTCCTCCTAAAAGCTCCTGAAAACAAAGAGATGTCAACAGAACATACAGGTAAGCATACTTCTTTTTAAACAGAATAATAATGGCATGCTAAAATAAAACAGGAATATAATTACATAGTTTCTCAGTATTAGTTTTGAGGCTGTTTAAAAAGTCCATGAGCTTTCACTCTGTATCTCAATATAGGATATAGACATTATCCTGAAGTAAATATTGGTTTACTTTTATATTTATATTCTTAATATTAGGCTTTGATCAGATTTAATTATATTTTGTTTGCTGTTCATAAAAAAAAACCCCAAAGCACATGTTGAACTGAAAATCTACCACATCGAATTTTTCTGCTTTCTGGTTATAGAAGTCTCATTTATTACTATATTCTGAAATCTTTTAACCTCAAAGGTTATTCCATTCTATATCCTTACAGAAGAGAAAATGGAGAAAGTACTTTCTGCTGGCATCATTTGGCTGTTCATTCTTCTAGCCCTCTCTATAGTTGGAGCTGGAAGTATAATTTATTTCTGCTTGAGGAGGAAAAGACAAAACCTGCCACATATTTCAACCAGAATGAGTGGATCAGAAGCAACTGTGGATATTCAAGGAAAAGACGCACATACAGACATGTAGTCTGACCAAATGCCCATGTGATCCAACTAACAAAAACCAGGCATGAATCAGTGAAATCTTACCCCAGCTTTTTGTTTTCCTACCCAGACAACAGTCTCCTTTCTTCTCAAATACAGAGTTCATGGATTTATACAAATACACACATACATCTTCCAAAATTCCTTCCAAAGTGTTACGGAGTTTTTTAGTCTGGGGAACGTATGTGTTTTTAATATAAACGGGCATGGCTGAAAAGTTGGCTCCAAAGGTATCATGGGAAAAGTCTGACAGATATTCACTATGCAAAAATTACTTTATTTAACTCAGTGTAGAAATTCTCCTTTTTTACATACATTACTCATAACTTTAAATTGTTTTTCCCTGTGTGTTACTTCAGTATCTAGGCTATGATGGGAATCACAGAATTAACTAGTCTGTAAAAGACCTTTGAGATCATCAAGTCCAACCTATGAAACACTGCTCATTTCAGGTTTTCAGCTTCATAGTTTATGATACTATCTTTTCATTTATGTAAAACCTGTTGTGATATCTGCATCTGTGCATTAAGTACTATTTGCTTACCAAAAGAAAAGACAAAAAATTGTAAAAAAATTGAGGAGGCACATTTAATTTTACCTCTAGTCTGAATTTTTGGATTATGGCATTTCCTGCAGCCTTGTACTATTCTAGTAGTCTGCAAATATCCATATTTTTCTGCAGTTCAAATTTATAATAAAGATAGAACAGGAGATGATCTTGCCATTGGGTTTTATTTCAGTAATGATTCTTTCAGTATGCAGAGCTGCCCCTTTTTAAATCCAAGCATGTATAATAAATGGCTATCTTATAGTCCATTATGTAATTCTTTGGTGCAGAGATATAAAATCACTGATGTGCTTTTTGAAAAGACATTCTTTCTTTTTTGTTGTGATTTCATTTGATAATGTGCTGCCTAGACCCTTCTCAGCTTTTCTTCCGTTGTACACAGTAGCAGGGTTTGCCTCAGGGGGCAGTTTATCATTGTGCATATTTTAAGACATGCATCATCCCTCCTGAGGAATAGAAACACCTTTCCCCAAGCCACAAGAGGGCATGTGGCACAAACTGGCCACACAGAAGAAGCATATGGAGGAGCAGGACTAGAGCAGAGGAGCTTCTACCAAACATGTATACTGGGAAACAGATTCCTTCTTTGGCCCTTCTATCAGGATTTCTCACTCACTCCACATGCTTACGGTCTCCAACTGACAAAAAGATGAGGCCACACTAAAAATCTCTGCAAGGGAAGAAAATCTCTGGAATAAATGGAATAGGTTTCGGCACCAGGACATCCGTGTCTATGCCTGAGCAGCTTGAGAACACACTTGAATTGCCTCTATTTCTTACATTTCTTCTAGATATCCGTCACGCAATAAAGACTTCTAACTAAAAATGTTATTGATAGTTACTTAGAATGGAAGTACCCCCTTCCTCTAGGAGTACTTATTTCAGATGTTTTAACAAGGGCTATCTTAAAACATGGGTCACCCCTGCTAACGTTTCTTCCTGAGAGTTCAAATTTTCCCCAGCCCTCCTTTGCTGGATGGACACACATTATTCCACACATTATTCTACACCTTCAGCTAAGCTGGTAAGTGACCAATCACGGGTACAGGAATATGTCTGAAGATTGCACGGCTTTCCCTTTCTTACTTAACCAAGTAATGTCATACAGACATAAGATCTTTTAACCACGACCCGGTTCAAAACAAAACAAAGCACCAAAAAAACCCCAAAACTCCCATCCATAGCTTATTTAAAATAGAGTTAAAATTTAAGTAAACCAAAAGTACATTTTACAATTTATGTCATTTGAACACTTTGTAAAGCCCAGAGATAACAGCCTTCAAAGTTCCTTAGTAAGTCCTGTAATACCAACTCCTTGCATTAAAGAAAGTCATTGCTGTTTTCAGGAGGAAATAGGAAGTAGCTGGAAGAGCTTTGCAAAAAACTGTGCAAATGAGAAAAACACCACCTGCTTCCCCTGGAGATGACTAGAGATAAAATTGTTTCCTGGTACGTACTACAGATATCTGGGAATACACGGTTCTGCTTGCCCTTTGGATGAGTGAGTAAGGAAAGCACTTTTCCTGGTCTGTGTTTGCAAACAGTACATGCTGCTGGATCCTACTGTATTTATGCCCGGCTTAGTGAATCTGATAAAGTTACCTTTCCCGAAAGAAGAAAGAAACATATAACAGAAGAGAATAATTTTTTTAAAGGTATTTGTAAGTTAACTATAAAAATTGGGAGTTCATAACAGAAGTAGTCTGGTGACCAAATTCAGCACAGCCTGGGACCCTCAGAGGAGAAGCCTGGCTGGTATCACCACCATGCAGGAAGCATGGAGAGCTCAATAGTCAGGCTGCTCTACATGCCAGCTCTATATGTTACCATATGAAAATATTTTGATATATGTATATTTTTATGTCCAGCTACACTGTGGTTGGGCTGAACGTCATGACTGAACAAGAACTGGACAGTATCACAGGCTAGACATGAAGCATTGTTGCTGATCCCCCTGCAAGGTACTGAGAGACCACAAAGACGGATCCAAAATGCCTCTGACAGAAAGACAGAGAGCACTGTGGTGAGAGCAGCAGTGAAAATAAGTGAGTGCAGAGTGAGCCAGTGCAGCGGTGCTCACACCTGGGGACAGGGGCTGAGAGCCATAGCCCTGACCAGAGCTGCTCACACCTGGCAGCCACTGTCATCATTACCTGCTGTTTGCAGTGTGGGACAGCACTGCCAGAGCAAGGACACATCATTCAACCTACAGTCTCTCAAACAACTGAACAGCCAATGCATCTGAGCACTGATTCCTGTGCACTTGTCATTTGGACCTGACATTGGATATGAGTAAGACATTGCTCACATACCTCACACATTGCTCAGACACGGAAGAGGGCTGGGTTGCACTTGGTTAAACTCCAGAAGACAAAGAAGGCCATTACCCCTTTCAATGCTTAATCCCAAATCCCAGTGTTTCTGCTCAAGTAAATTGTTTGCATGTTTCTCTTTTCTTTTCAAAAAGTCCTGTATACTTAAAATCGCTGTCAGTTCAGTGCTTGGAATCAGAAAAAAATTGCTTATTGTGAATGCTGATGTTTAAATTCAATTCAGAGTGGAGAAGACACTTCAGCACTGATGTCTAACCTAAGTGTTTCATACTGATGTGTGTGATGTGGGATTTTTCCTCTCATTTTCATAAATAAATGGTGCCTGATTTTCCTCATTTTTAATCATTACCACTTGCAATGACAACATAATCTTTCATACGTAGGCTCAGCTATCTAAGGCACCTGAAGGGGATGGAATTCATCTCACATAATGCAGATATCTAAAATGAAGCCATATTTAGCTAAACTGCTCACCCAAGGTCATCACTGTGGTCAGCATTAGGGTGCAATTACTTGATCTGGTCTAGAGACTGGTGAGAACTCTAGACTCTCTCTGGCACAAAGAGAGCCTAAATTATCTCACAGCAAACGAATTCTGCAGAATCCAGTTCTTGATTGATATCTTATGCAATTTGGTACAACACGCACTAATAGCTTTTTGTTGATTATATTTATCATCAATAGCTCCAGGCTAATCAAAACCCATCCTCATAGATTTTTCTTCCCCTAGCTTGAAAGTCATTACTTTTGGAAACAAAGCATCTGTCAAATTCCAAAATTTCTGTTGTTTTTATTTTTCATACTAATTCAGAATGGAGACTAAGCCAGGTAGCATTTCTTAAGTAAATGTTAAGAACACTGACAGAAGCTCCTGTGAAGTTACAAATAAACTTCCAAGGAAAGCATCTGCCTTTGTACCTCCACAAACACTTCCCAACCTAGTGCCAGGACAGGTGAAAAATCAGTGAAGTGTTTCTGCTCATAGTCTTGATACAATCTCTGTGTTTAAAGTATGCCAAACTGTTTCCCTGAGCAGCTGCTGATGTCTTCACACCAGTGAACGCTTGGGAAGGTTAAGTTGTGCTGAGTATCAGGAATGAAGTCTCTGACACTTCTGTCTCTATCACTGATACATAGAGTTAAGGAAGAAAAACTGAGCATAAAAGTTCCGTTCAGTCCCATACCGAGTGCTGCTGCTAAAAGTTCCCTCTCCTTTTCTGCACAGACTGCCATAAAACCACTTCACCTATTTTGGCTACATTCTGTTTATATTTTTCCCATCTATTTCCTACTGTATCCACGATCTTCATGCTAAGCTAGAATAGAAGACTGGTATTTTTGGTCATCAGGCTGATAATTGCTGTTTACCAAGAATTGTTCAATTTTTAATTCAGCTAAATCTGGACAGAATTTATTTTGAATTTCTGTAACTCCATTTCTGTTCACAATATCATAGATAAATCTTACGTCATTAATACATAATGTCATAGATAAATCTTAACTATCAGCTAAACACCATTACTCATTAGTATCTTGTATATCTCAACCACTCCACCCAATGCTGTCCTCACGCAATGTATGAAACATTCATGAAGTACATAGCATTGTTTTCCTGATGGTTTCAAGTGATGCCATGTTCCACTGGTAAAAAGTGATCAGAAATGGCTCATTACTAGAACTGTATCAACAAATAATTTTCAAATTCTTTGCACAAATACACAGAGACAGGTGGGTAGAAAATGGATTGAGAGCAGCCCTACTGAGAAGGACTTGTGGATGGTGGCTAAGAAGCTGGACATGAGCTGGCCATGTGTCCTTACAACCCAGACAGCCAAACATGTCCTGGGCTGTACCAAAAGAAGTGTGAGCAGCAGGTTGAGGGAGGTGATTACACCCCTCTGCTCCTCTCGGGTGAGACTCCACCTGGAGTGCTGCATCCAGCGCTGGGGTCACTGGCACAGGAAGGACATGAACCTGCTTAACCAAGTCCAGAGGAGACCACCAAGATGATGAGGGGGCTGGAACACTTCTGCTGTGAAGAAAGGCTGAGAGAGATGGGGTTGTTCAGCCTGGAGAAGAGAAGGCTCCAGGGAAACTCAGAGCACCCTAACTACAGCAGGCCACAAGAGAGCTGGAAAAGGACTTCTTACAAGATCATGTAGTGATAGGACAAGGGGGAATTGTTGCTGTCCTATAGCATAGCAACATACCCCTTGCATGTCAATCACAGAAGTTTCAAGTCCTCTAACAGGTCAGCGTGATTTGAAATACCCTCTAGCTGTCTTGTTACTTGTTGGTTTGTTATTGTTCCTCCCCTGAGGGGTCTTATTGGTTTACTATCATGTACCTTCTTTCATGATTGGTTCATTCTGTTATCTCTACCTGATGATGTAACACTTTAAAACTCTCTGCGAGAGAACAAACGGGGTCTCTCTGCTTTAGCTCCCCTTCAAGCTAACTGGCCCCTGCCCTCTCGGGGGCAGGAGAAAATAAACTTGGAATGAAGCTGACAGAGTTTCCACTCTTTTCTCCGTACCTTCCGCTGCTGGCTACAGCATGCCTACATGCTGTGAGGAGGCGTTGGGCTGTACTGGTAAACTGAGGCACGCAAACCTCAGTTACCATCTTCCCGTCGCTAGCTCACGCGGGCTCGGACCCCGTTAACCTGCAGACCAGGCTGGGAACAGCCTGGCAGGCAGAGATTTTAACAGGGAATGGCTTTAAACTTAAAAAGGGCAGTTTTAAATTAGATGTTAGGAAGAAATTCTTGACTATGAGTGTGCTGAATCACAGGAACAGGTTGCCCAGAACGTCATGGATGCCCCATCCCCGGAAGTGTTCAAGATCTGGCTGGATGCAGCTCCGAGCAACCTGGTCTCTGGAAGGTGTCCCTGCCCATGGCAGAGGGTTCCCCCCCAAACCATTCTAGGATTCCATGAAATTAGCTTATTGTTAATTCTCCTCCTTTTCCCCAATTTATTCTCTTTACTCTTTACCAAATCTTGCCATTTTTATAAATTTTGTCTCAACAATTATTTTTTAAAACGTTTCTAAAGCAACACTGGTTACTCATTTTTCACCCTCCAAAATACATCCAAGATAACTTTTAGCAGCCAACTGCTTCCAGTTACTGGCAGAAGTGATTACCATCAATATCTAGGTTATTTCCTTTCTATTTCAGAGCAGAGAAGACCACACTATTTCAGTTGGAAGGTTCTTACAGTGACTATCTAATCCAATTGCCTGATCAATTCAGGTCTGACAAAAGTATATTGTTAAGGACAGTGTTCTAATACCTCTTAAACACTGTCAGGCTTGGGACACTGACCAACCCTCTATGAAACCTGTTCCAGTGTATGACTGCCCTCCTGGTAAAGAAATGATTCCTAATGTTCAGTCTGAACTTTTCCTGGTGCAGCTTTGAACCATTCTCTTAACTAGCACCTCTCTCCTCCCCCTAATGTTCTTTCCCTGTTGTGATTTTGGTATTAAGTTTGAAATTTAAATGTTAGAAGGAGATCAAAGTATTACATCACAGCCTTTCAGTATCTCTTTTTACATCAAGGGAAGTGGACTGGTTACTGCAGTTACCTAACCTGGCACATAGTTGTAGGACTCTCTAAGAAAAAACTCACTCAATTTCCCAAACTTCCTATCTACCATATACAAGTTTGGAAAATACATTTACAAAGACATTTAAACGTAAGTTCTTCATGTAATAATCTCAGTACTTTTGTTAAATACTTAAGAATATTTTGCAAAATTTTACGGTTGAGGAAAAGTATTTGAAATTAAACATATGATACAGTTTTATGTTCATTTAGTGTTCAAGCACAACCAAACAACGCTTTTTTTCCTAACTGAACATTCATTTTGTCCAGTAGGTTTCTGCAATTCCCAGCTCTTCCTAACTTTGTAATTTCTTGTTCATAACTTTGCTACATATTCAGAACTGTTCAACTTCATGACTTGATCCCTCTTTTAATAGAAACAGAATTTGAATGGTTTACATTATTATGGACTTTGTCTGAGTCAGGTTCTAGGTATTTCTACAGAAGCTGCAAAAGGGAGAAATGTTTTTCCCACACAGACATTCAGATGACAAGTTAGCATTGACATCCCAGTATTCTATGATCCATGCAATGAGGACAGGGCTTCATCGAAGACCAGCTGACAAGTAAGCTTTTATTGCTACCTCCTGAACTACAAAGCAATTGAAGAAGGATCCTCCCCATCCTGGGGTACTTGTAGATGTCTCTCATGACTCTGGTTATTGGGCTGAGGAATGACCATTGGAGAGTGTTATCTTTCGCACAGTTCTGGTGTGCGCCTGGAACACTGACGCTGGCTGACACTGCGGGCTTGTGGACTCTTCAGGCCGGGAGATATTCACAGCCCACTTGGTGCCAGGGGCTGGACTGTGCGATTTCTCTTCCAATCCCAGCCTGGGGTGACGCCGTGGCTTGGCCATGCCTCCCTCTGCCAGGGCAGCCACGCTGGCTTCCGGGGTGGCCAAGCCTCATAAAGGAACAGCACTGCAAAGCGAGGCGAGACTGCCTGAACCCTCTTCTGTCCCTTTCACTGAGCCCCGGGCTCAAAGTGCCGCAGCCCTCCCCGACGCGGGGGATCATCCCGGCGGGGCTGCACGGCCCGCACCGCCAGCAGCGGCCCCGCCGCACTACACGCACTGCAAGCTTCCCGTGCCGCCTCCATGGGAACTGCGGGGGCCAGCGGGGCTGTGTGCGGCTGGGGGTCGGTCGCGAGGCGGGGGCGGAGGGCGGTGAGGGGGGAAAGCGGGGGAGGACAGGGCAGAGGNGGGGCCGGGGCCCGGGCCCGCACCCCGCGGCAGCCGATGGCGCCATCTAGCGAGCGAGCGGGGGAGCGGCCGCAGCCCGGGCCGGGCCCCGGCGCGCAGGGTTCGCCCGGGGTTGTTTTTGCCGCTGTCCGGAGCTAAAGGCGGCTCCTGAGCCTCGGCGGGAGCGTTTTTGCTCTGCAGGCGCGAATCCCCTCAGCTCGAGGTGTCCAGGACGTGCCCCAGCACGGGCGCGCTGCGCTGCCCCGTGGGCTGATCCCAGGTGCATCAGCGTGAGGCCCTGGGAGGCGCGGCCTGGGCCTGAGGGAATGGGCTGCCCTGGGGATGAGACGGAACGGCTTCAGACCCGTCATTAATTTTTTAGATGACGAATGAGATATTCCCTGGTTTTCTCTCTCCAGCTAAAATGGAGAAAAATAACCTTTTTTTAGGTCAAGGTTGTATGTACAATTTTTTTCTTACGTTTGACTTGTAAGTGAAGCAGAAGTAGTAAAATAACGATAATTTTTCTTCAGTTTCTCTTTTGTTTCCACCTTTTTTTTCCCCTTGTCACAAGTCTTGTAGGACCATCGCTGCAGTGTTCCAGGTAGGCATTTGTCACCATACACGACATTAGGGTCAGTTTAAACAATATTAGGAACAGAGAGGCTGTGTGGGTGATTCACTGGTGGTTCTGGTAACCAGCTCATTACATGGCAAATAAAAAAAACTGTGTGCCTCCATCTCCCTTGCTAATAAAGGGATAATGTGTGTTTATCTCATAGAAGCATTATCAAGATCAGGTAATTGCTTTTAAGTCTTAAAATTGAAAAATCTACAGAAATGCAAAGAACATTAGCTTTTTATCATTAGAGATACAGAACTGACAGGAATTCACCTGGCTCAATTTCGGAAACTTGTTTACACACCAGACTTGCCCCCCTTGAGGATATAAATATGGTCACTTTTATTTCCAAGTTTTCTGTCATAATGTCAGGATGAAGATACTTCACTGAGTGCATCACTTGTCTTTCTGTAAATGTCCATTTATTGGCTTTCAGTAAATGTCCATTGTGTTGTTTTTATAGGGCTTTTTTCAGACTTTAATGAGGTACATTTATTTCTTTACAGATTTCTGAGGAAGTGAAATGGAGTTGCAATTAGAAGCAATATGGCTTTGTCACATCAGAAAGCATCAGTGTAATTGCTAACAGTACTTCTGTTTTTGTTGTCTCTTTAAACTGTTCGTAACTGACTACAGCAGATTGAGAGACTTCAAATGAAGAAAGAATAATGGAAAATTTCAGTTATCTGCCCAAAGAATTATATTTATCATATGGGTGGGTAGTCATGCAGACAACACGNCTACACGCACTGCAAGCTTCCCGTGCCGCCTCCATGGGAACTGCGGGGGCCAGCGGGGCTGTGTGCGGCTGGGGGTCGGTCGCGAGGCGGGGGCGGAGGGCGGTGAGGGGGGAAAGCGGGGGAGGACAGGGCAGAGGAAGGGA
>VXAD01012329.1:324974-402145 GCA_013399195.1 Dicrurus megarhynchus
TTAAAATTGAAAAATCTACAGAAATGCAAAGAACATTAGCTTTTTATCATTAGAGATACAGAACTGACAGGAATTCACCTGGCTCAATTTCGGAAACTTGTTTACACACCAGACTTGCCCCCCTTGAGGATATAAATATGGTCACTTTTATTTCCAACTTTTCTGTCATAATATCAGGATGAAGATACTTCACTGAGTGCATCACTTGTCTTTCTGTAAATGTCCATTTATTGGCTTTCAGTAAATGTCCATTGTGTTGTTTTTATAGGGCTTTTTTCAGACTTTAATGAGGTACATTTATTTCTTTACAGATTTCTGAGGAAGTGAAATGGAGTTGCAATTAGAAGCAATATGGCTTTGTCACATCAGAAAGCATCAGTGTAATTGCTAACAGTACTTCTGTTTTTGTTGTCTCTTTAAACTGTTCGTAACTGACTACAGCAGATTGAGAGACTTCAAATGAAGAAAGAATAATGGAAAATTTCAGTTATCTGCCCAAAGAATTATATTTATCATATGGGTGGGTAGTCATGCAGACAACACATGTGCATGTCCATCACTGCTTTTTGGAGCAAAAGCTCACAACAGAAGGCTAATCCACCCTAAGAATACAAGGCCCTGGTAGTGTTATGCTGGATAAAGGTCACTGTAACATGAATTACATTCTCCTCAAATTTTACATATGTTAAGAAAAAAATTTTTTAAATATCCTAGAAGGTGTTCTGAAAGAACTAGAAATTGCTGTTTGCTTTATTGCTTAACCTCTTCTTGAAAACAGTTCCAGAGGAAATAGCCAGAGGAGTGGCAAGACACAAATACCGCATCAGTCTCTAAAACAAGCTCTGTGTTTCCTGAGTACTTTAAGACAGCTAATCTAATTTTGTATAAGGTAGGCTGACAGAAACAGTAATAAGGAAAGAATTAGGAGATACTATGGTAACTTATAGAAGAGTAAATGTGGGGTTTTTATTGGAAGATCAGGCCTAACAACTCTACTAGAAGGATCCAGTAAATGTGGAGAATGTAGATTGTGCCCTATTCAAAAAGTCCTGAATCACCTGGAAGAAAGAGGTAGTGACGGTGTTTACTGATGACTCACACATATTCGTGGTTGTCAAAACTCAAGCTTGAGTATGGGTACCTGCAGAAGATTTTTCCACTGCTGAGCTATGATGTAATAAAATGGAAACTAAATTTAGTGTTACGAAAGTCAAACTAAAATACAACTTCAGTGACAGCTAAAATTAGCAGCATTGTTATGGGGTTACTGAGTGCGATGAGGTTAAATGCACTAGGAGTTTAATTATAAGACAGGGTGATTAAGGGTAAATATTATAGAAGGCTATAAAATCAGGAGCTTTTCCATGGGATGGCCTATTGTCAGAAATGGATTTGCTGTGTTTCTGGAGAATAGGTTGACAGGGGCTCTTGAACAGTCATCCAAATGTGACCAACCACTGGCTTGGGAGGTTCCTAAACCTTTAATTCAAAGAAAACAGGGTGGTATAGCGAGGAAGAATCATTCATTATATGCTTATTTGTACACTCCTGTAAGTGGTCATTATTAGCTTCTGTAAGAGAGAAAGCAGTTTAATATATGGACTTCTGGTTTGAGGCACTGTAGTACTTCTAGTAATTCTTATTGTTACTAGTGACAAAAAGAAGTGAGTTTCACTCAGTTAAAGAATAATCTTCAAAATCTTGAGTATCAAATATGACTCTATGACACCTTTCAAATAAACATGTCAAATGCTTGAAAATATTTCTCAGCTACTGCCTGTGTACTTTTTGTTTTTGGAAATAGCTGTGTTGTTTAAGCAACACACCATTGTCTTCGTAACTGCTTTCACAAAAGCAGGTGTAGTGTCCTTTCAAAGACATGAAGGGTTAAATACTGAGTATCTCAGAGGGCTATGAAATGTATTTCTCTCTCTCACATGTATCCAGTGGGATGATTCCTTTAAAGTGTTTCTTTACTGTCTAAAATACTCAGCTAACTTTCCTTCGTCAGGAATTCTGACACTTAATAGCAGTGTTTTATTTTGTCTTGGAAAAGAAAATGTATGTTTTCATAAGACATTGCCAAATGTGTTCTACTGCACAAAATATTCATTTAAGTTCCATGCTTGCTTACATGATGGTTTTCCAGCACTTGAAAACAAGCCTGAAATATAACCTGTTTATTTGTATGGAATCATTCATGGAGATAGATTTTACTGACCATCAGAAAGACACTTTCTGTAACACTAAAAGCTACGTATGTACTTCATCTGGGATGGCTTCCAGCTCTGTTTACTAAGAGACTATCTTGAGGACTTCCATACTAGGGCTTTAATAGGAGCTCAGAACACGAGTAGAAATCTGTATGTTTGGTATTCCAAAGATGTTGAGTGTTTCACTTGATCTAGTGCTCATGATGGGGCAGTTGGAGCTCTTTAAGGTCCCTTCTAGCCCAAAGCATTCTATGATTCTATGATTGCGCTTGCAGTTTCCCATTGATTCAGATGCTTAGCCAGTATGTAAGGCTATGCCAACTTGCTTCTATTCAAATACATATTTATAAAACACAAGTGATTAAGAGATTGCAAGGTCAGAAAACAGCATGATAATTGCCTTCTTTAATCAGAGACCAGATTGTAAGACTTAGATCTGAGTAATTCATGTCAAGCTATTCTTCTGCCATATCTTTTGATTATTTTACAAAAAGATTACTTATTTTTCCACTATCATCAACAACAGAAACACATTTAACTGTTTCCCTGCTTTGTTCTTGTAAAACCCGCTTTGTTTCAGAAATAAGCTCTTCTTTCCTGCAACGTTTCCTTCATGGGCCTGTTTTTCCTTCTTGGTTAGATTAAAAATATCCTTTAATCTTGCTTTGTGACTAAGTAATGAACTTCCAGCACTGTCTTTATCTGTGCAGCATGCTGGAAATACTTTGTCCCTCAAATCTTAGGATGCTTGGAATGCCGGTTACTTAACCTATAAAGACCTAGGATAGGGCAACTCATAATGCTTTTCGGAATAGCAGCTTTCGAACCACCATCCTTTCAGCCACCTTATCACTTATTCAGAGATGCATGCCTTCTGGACACACTCATATTCATTAAAATGTAACTTGACTTTTAGTCAGTTTAAAATCAAAAATGTGAGGTTTCTTTATATTACAATAAATTATGCTGTAACTTTTTTTTTTTAGCTTTTGCGAAACCAGTTTAAATATCACTTTCAAAACTGACATGAAAGTGCTATGTGTAAATAAGCCTGTAGTCATGTACAGCTGCTTCCTGAGAAATTTGTTTGAAACCCACTGCTGCTGAAAATGTAAGATGGGTTTATTGTGCTTAATGAAAATTGGATTTATTTGTGGTCCTGTGTAGGCTCTGCTCACTCAAGGAAAATGCTGTATGCTGCACATCATGCAGTAACTGGCAGGACTGGAGCCTTACAGAAGTATGATAGATGAGGTGAATTGGTGGATTCAAGTCCAGTAATTTATGAGCATCTAGCTGATGTACTTTTTCATTCCTTGAGAAAGTGTCTCAAGGGAATTTGAGACATCTGTTGTGATGGATTTTTCATGGCAAATATCAGTCCCAACTAGTGAGTTATTTTCTGTATTTAAATTGGTTCTGGAATGGCACATATTGCACTTAATGCAAATTTTGTCAGGGAAATCCGTTACGGTCTTATAAATTCAGCAAAGGTTTCAGTAATTTTATCTTGTGTGCATATCCCACAATTTATTATTAAAACAAACATTGTTAAAGTCTGTGGTAACAAATTAAAATTACTTATTTCACCAATAAATAACTTCTGGACATAGAAATAATTTCAAATTGTACAGTATAAATCCCTTATTATCTAGTTGTGCATTTTTATTTTTATTAGAGGGGCTTTTCTTCCTATATTTAACATTCATTCAGCACTTTATATTAAACTAGTAAGGAAGTATTGCCAAGATTAAACAATCATTATGCAAAGTTATAGGTGCAGCAGTTGGAATGTTCAGCAATTTTACTGTTTTATCTTTAGTTTCTGTCTGTAGTAGATAAGTTATGGACAATTGAAAGTGCCATCTTTTTAAGCAAAAAATGTAAAGCCAGTTCTTTAAACTGTGATGAATCAGAAAAAAGTACAAATAACGTAGAGCTCTAAACGATAAACTTCTCTTGTGGTCTGTTCTTTCATTGTTCAAAAGGACATGAATTTAAATCCGATCAGGATCTTCAGTATAGCACTTTACTGCTGCATAGGGAGTAAGAGACAATTTGGAAAGAAGGGAAATTTGCACAGTCTCTTAGTTTTTTTTGATGTTTTCTACTTGTCTGGATTTTTATGGCAATGCTGCAAATCACATAGCTGACAAATGAACTGTGGAATCACTACAAGTTAGAGTTCATGAATATTCATTGGCTCAATTACTACATCAAGAATGAAAGCTTGGTAGGTTTTAGTGACAGTGTTGCAGCTGTCTTCCATATTTGTACAATAATATGTAATCAAACTAATGAATTCTTTGTCTTGATAATATTTTTTTCTATTATGCTGTCGTGATCCTTAATGTTTCACGTATGGTCCTCTGCAATACCCGATCTAAGAGCTCAATTCTTACAAAATTAAATGATTTCTTTACTAAACCAACCACCTATGAAGGTGTTTCACACATCAGTTTAAGATTCTCAGCCTTGGGCAATATCTTGGATGAGTTCCCAATTTAAGTTATAGCTAAGGCTAGAATTTGAAATTCAAAAATGCTTACTTGATAGGAATATTTAAATAAAACATCATGGAACATGGCCAAGTGTACGTGTTCTCTTCAGTTTCCTGCAGTTGAGTAAGGCCAGATTCCTCTTCAAGCTGCTGGAATTTTGTGCTGTTACAAAGTGGTCTAGGTTGTAGCCACTGTAAGAATACATCAGACCTAAAAGCAGGAATGACCATTTTCTTGATTAATGGAACCTTAAAAATTTCATCAGTGATGACCCCAGTGCATCTCAAACAGCAAAGTATTTTCTCAGCCAAACCAACAGTATTTTCTCTTACAGATGATTGAGAACAGCAGTACTGTAAAGGAAGCTATCAGCAAATGTTTTCATACAGGCAAAGACTGTGTTTTAGGCAGGCTGACAGAACAAAGGCTGGCTTGGTGTACACACTCAAAGTTACCACCGTCAAGCAGTGTTACCTCGTAGTGGTAGCATGCCCACTGATCTAGCGTGCAGTACTGCCCTTACTGTCACTCCTGTGCAAATCCCCGTGACAAGGCACGTCTGCTCTTGTGTGCAGCGCTGCTTCTGCAGTTTCCATTGTCAGTGCCTGTCAGTTCAGCTATCCCATCTGTCCTAAACAGCACCTGAATTCATGCTGGAAAATAGGAAAATAATACCTCAGTCTCTGCAGGAAGTTAGTATATTTATCTAGTCTTCCCTCACACTGGCTCCCTCCACAGCAGTTCTTTGCTGAGCTATGTTAATAGTGGAAGTAGTATAGTGGGTATATTACCCTGGCAGTCCTAGCCAACAGAATCAGCCAGGATTAACAAGGTAGAATGTGTCTATGGTCCAGCATTTCCTAGTTCAGGCAGTTTCTATTTAGGTACAGGCTCAGAGATCCTGGAGAGTATTAGACTGATCTTAACCAGAGAAGCTTTGTTGGGTGCTTGGTGCAATGGGTAACAGCTCTAAACTGCCTTGGGCAGTGACTCCCTTGTTCATGGAGCATTTCTCAACCCTTTATCAGCATGACATGCTGTGTCACTATCTTACAAATAAACATTCTCAATACATTATTCCAGTATAGTATGCTACTGGTGTGTTAACAGCACCTGAAAGCAGCCACTACAAAAACGAAGACAATATATTCATGTTTCCAATGAATCACTGCTTAGACTGGTTCAATTTCTTTTGCTTTTAGACTAATGGTGTTTCCAATTCAGTTGTCTGTTGAAAATGGCCTGTATTGCTAAAAAAGCCAGAAGAAAACAAAAGCAGACTGTATCCTGTGTTTATACGGAGCTAGCTGAAATCTGAAAGGCAGTAACATAAGAAGAAAATTATCTTTGCAAACAGCTTGAACATAAGCAGTTTACCTTAATAGTTTCATTTTGGGGACATGGAATTTTCGTAAGTGCAACAAGGATTGCATTTAGCTTGCAATTTAGCGATGGCAAGTTAAACGTGAGTCAGCAGTGCCCTGGCAGCCAGGAGGGCCAGCCATGTGCTGGGGGCATCAGGCACAGCATCGCCAGCCGGGCAAAGGAGGTGGCTCACAGAGAATGTGCCCCAAGACACAAAGAAAATGCTTAGAAAGAAGATTTCTTGAGGAATACAGGATGCATCGTTCATGTGCAACTCTGGTAAATCCAAGCAACATTTATTTGTAGTTTGAGTAAATTCCTTTGAAATGTTTAACTAGTCACCAGGTGAATCCATAGTTAGAGCTTACTACCATGTCAGCAGCAAGAGGCATCTCCTTTTAACTTCTGATTGCAGTGCACACACTATGACACAGGACTCTTGGAAAAATGGATGTATTTTTTCCTGCCCTCATCTTCCCTAGCCACAAACTTTAGTGTACATCATGCTGTAACTTACCTGCCCCCTTCCCACCTGAGTGCACATTTTTCTTTTGATTTTTAGAGCGGGGCACCTTTCAGAACATGTAGGAGAAGGGTGAAAACTGCAGATTACTTACATCAATACCAATGTTAAGATGACCTACAAAACAATATGATTCCAGGAGCTGTATTATATTAACGTGATAAACTAAATCAAATGCCTGCTTTTAGTGCTGGCTTAGAAATACAGGAGGAAAAGAAAGGGTTCTGGTAGTTCTGCTAAAAAACCCAATGTAAGTACATTTAATTTCAGCCATGAGGAGTGTAGTGTCCTACTCACATCTTGAGTATCGTTTAAAATGGGAAGGACATGGGGTTTGAATGGATACAAAGGCAAGCACAATTATTTAGGGACAGAGCAACTCTCTTATGAGAGAGAAACTATAAGGAAAATACATAAATCTGGACTGGAAAAAGCTGTGAAGAGATACTGGTAATTATTACAAAATCATGAAGGTTATGAATAAAATGGATACAGAACTGCTATTGATTGAATTTTACAGTCTACTAAAAAGTAAGGAAAAGTTAAGAGGAAATTGATTTTAAAGGGATGAAAGAAAATCCTGTTTTACACACTAGGTAGGGAATTTCAAAAATTTTTAGCACAGGATCTTATGAAGGCAGTGGAAAGATGGATTAGCTAAATGTGTGGAAAACGTTTATAAGCATGTACAAAAGGCAACAATCATGGGTGTGCTGCCTAACAGCTCATTCTAATGACCACATGTGCTAGGTGTGAGGGGAATGGACCCCAGACAGTGTCAGGCTTGCATGCACTGTCTAAACAGCATTTTCTGCTGCTATGATGTAATGCTGAGCAAGGTAAAACAATGCTTAGGGCCAGTAGAGCTTTTCTTACCCCTATGGTCCTCTGCGTTATTCCCTTAATTTCACTTTCCATCCTTCTCTTCATACAGTTTGCCTTGGAGTTTGTTGTTATTCCAGTCAAAAAGTAATTAAAAATACTGAGCCTTATTGAACAGAATAAAATAGATAATAGCTATGGACTTTTGCAGGGTTTTCAACAAAACCATGGATCTTTCAGAAAATGCAAGTTAGAGGCTAAATTACCAATGAGCCTAAGCTAAGGTTTGTGCTGTAAAAATAAAAATGTTTCATTTTTAGGATATTGTGACAAGCATCACGTAGTTGTCTATGCCTTTTATTAGCTAAATGCATAAGTTGTTGGATGTGTACCTGTTTGAGGGTGTGTTTTCAAAGGTATGTTATGTCACAATGTAACTGGGCTACCCTGCGGTGCAAGTTACATCTTCGAAGATAATAGGTTTATTATTGTTGGGAGTGTGGTATGTAGGAGTAGCACTTTCTTCTGGGATGTACAGATGGATAGATGGATTAAAAAAAAAAAAAAGAAGAAAAATGTTAGAAACAAACTGTACTGGAGAAGGATATGAATTCATAGACTGTTCATGTTGGATCTTCTGTTCTTACTGCCTCCTCATTTATAGCATTCATTGAGAGATGACATTTTAAAAGACATTAACATTAATGTCATGGATATTTCAGCATGTTTAATTGAGTCAGAGTATCTCTTGAAGTAAGTCATTCTACTTTGCAAAACAAATTTGAGAATACATTTCTTCTATATATCATATATCATCTTCGATAATCATTTATTTACTTTGACAATTTAAAGTCCTACTGTAAAATTCACATTCCTCTGCTGCCAAATAAACTTCATTGCAAGTTAGAGGAATAAACAAAAGCAATTTGGCATATGCACTTAAACGTCTATCTCCAAGCTAATCATTCACCAGCTTAGTAAGAAATACTCTTGGAAACTGTTCCATGCAGCAGATGGCAGCAGTAGTAAAATGGTGTAGCAAGGAGGTGATTTCAGCATGTCTACTTTTATAATCTTTAATACAGTATAGCTCAAATAGTAAAAATAAAAACTATTAAAAGAAAACAGAGTTAAATCCTTTATTTCTGTCTTCTTGATGATGTTGGTGTCAGCATTTGTTGTCATTAATAAGAGAAAATTATTTTCATACATAGTTTATAAATTCATGGCTTGAATTACTGTGGTTTTCACTTCATAAAAAGATCCCTGAACCTTCTACTCTGTAAAATTTCTATTTTTCTTTGAACAAATGAAATAAAATCTGGTTCTGAACTAGCAAATGGACATTTCTTTTCCTGAGATCATAAATTGCTGCTTCTACAGATGCATTTTATTAGGGATTGCTTCATTACATTCTAGTGGTCAACATCCTCTTATACTGCCTCACAATCAGTGAATTCTTTTTCATGACTATAAAAATATTGGAAAGCCTTTATAAATTAAACAAGTATCAGATGCAATGAAGATGATTGTGTACAATGGCTTTGGATCTTTTCTTTGGATTCATTTTTAATAGCATAGTTTATTGGTTTTCATAGCATTTCTTTTTGTTTATTTCATATCTGTAGCTGAGTCCTATGTCTGCAGCTTTCCTGCATGCAGGTGCTAGTAGAATGCTTCTTCTAGCCCTTGTTTTGCACAAAACTTGCAGTAAAAAATATTTGAGATGTCACATACATTTAAAAGTGGTAAAATTGTTAATAACTTACTGGGGTGAAAGGAGTGGGAGAATTCATACAGGGACAGGGAGGGATTTAACTGGAAAAATGTAATTAATAGTACAGGTGTGCACAGCAAAAGCAATCTCTCCAGGCTTTTTTAGCTGTCAAGGGACTTATAATTACAGAGGCTGTAGGGTAATTCCTCTCATCCAAAAGCTTGTTGTGGAATAGGCCTGACAAACTGCCTCCTAAAGTGCCTCAGTCTCCAATGACTGTTCAGGGATCCTAGGATGACTGCTCCAGATACTTCCATATACTGCAAATTTAGATAAGATCCATCCTAACTACACACACAGATCTCGTCAGCTTAAGTCTCACTTATTCAAGAGATCACACTGAAAAAAAGCAAAAAAACCCTCATGCTTTAAGTAAGGGGGGAAAATGAAAATAAAAGAAAGAGAAAAGATAAATAATTAAGACTATACTCAATTATGAATAATAAAGGTTGCAAAGTGTTTTAGTTTTTTAAAAAAAAACATGGGTGAAAGAGAATTAGTGGTCTTCATGCATATGTTAAAAGGCTTTTTGGAACTATGCTTTTACAGAAAATATTCATATCAGAGACCAAAGAGTTGCAGGCAGATTACGGGTGTTGGCTTTACTGTAAAATTTGTGGGTTTTTAAAAAATTGATTCGTTGACATAAAGCTAGAAATTTCCATTGTGAAAGATTTAATTCAACTTTATCGATATGTTAAAGAAGAGATAACATAAAGGAGCCTGCCAAAGGGGAACAGGGTCTATTTTTCCCTCTCTAATGTACATGTATTTTCCTCTTTCAATGACAGTAAAGGTAGTATTTGGCAGATGTATCTCAGATTTCTTTCTGCAGTAAGAGAGTAAACTGAAGTTAATACATAAAGAGAACAATGTGCAGGCAACCAATATACCAGGGTAATTTATTGACTTTAAAATGGGCAAAATTTATTTGCAGAAGGGTTCTGTCCCTCAAAAGCAAGCATAGAAACAGTGCAATGAGTCATCACTCGGAAGTTGGGGAGGAAAGCCAGTATATTAGATCTATCAATTTTCCAGACTCATCTGAAAGTGCATACAGATTCGCACTACCCTTTTTCTCAACTTTGTCACTGGTTTATGAAGAGTCTTAGTTATCTTCCTCTTACATAAAATTGCCTCAGCTTCCTCTTTAGTTCTTTTCAAGGTTTCTGCAGAAAAAAATTAAAATTCTGGTAAAAAATCCTCCAACCCTCCTTGTAGGGAGTTAATTTTGAAAATTACTTCAGTGCCCTAATGCTCTGCATACTAATCCACTTAGGCTTTCTTTTTGTAGCTTATGAGTGCCAGCCATTGACTTGTTCTACTTGGCTACTTTGAACCTCACACTGGGTTGCAGATTGTATACTGTTAAGTGTAAGAAAGCGTATCCAATTGTTAATAATTACTCACTTTAAGTTCATCTAAATAAAATGTGAAAATTAAGATTACACTTTATACTTACGCTTTTTCAAATTCCTGTGCGGGGGTGTGTGTATGTTTAAAAAGGGCAGCGGGGAAAGGGTGATTAGAGTAAACTTTCTTCTTGCATTCTTCAAAACCTATTTCCAAGTGTGTGGAAGGTACCAGGGGAGCAAGAACTGCAGCAAAATCAGAGCTGTAGGAAGCTTAGTTAGTTTCATACTAAACAGATAAGTTGCTTTTAGCAGATCCTCAGGTCCAGGAAAGTTTCTGCTTTCAGTGTTCACAAGCTACTCACATTGAGCCCTTCAGCATAAATCCATAACACACATGAGAGCTTGCTCAGCTGCTAAATCAAAGTACAAGCACTTGCTTAGAAGACAGTTAGCATGGACTGCAATTCAAGACTACCTGAATTCTTTTTTTTCTATCAGATTTTTTCTTGTCCTTATCTGTAGAGAAGAGACATGAATAGCAAAGGAGAAGATAAATCCTGTTTTTGTACTTTTGGAAGAATTTGTTCAGCAGAAGGAAAAGCTTGAAAAATCTTTACAGAGAGAGTATTGGTACTAAATTGTCACTGTTCTGCAGATTGCTGTTTTGTTTTTTAAGACATAATATTTACTTGTGTGGATTTCAGCTCTTGCTCTTTTTACCTCATTTTAATCAATTTGTTAGCTTTAAGCTGAACTTATCTTTAGCATAGTGCTTTGAAGTTAGCATTTCAGGATTTTCTAAAATTATAGTTGCCATAGACCCACCAAAATATATACAGCCTAATTCTAAATTAAAGGCCACTGTAACTGATAGAAGTGGATTGGCCACTTCTAACAGTTGGTACCTGCAGATGCTTACAGCAATTCTTCTCTGGGAGCTAGTGATACAAAGAATTCTATGGCCAACACTGAGCAGAATGAACAGTGTGTCCTCTTGATGATAAAATAACAATTGTCCTAAATTGGATAGAACAGTGATACAAGGATATAAGGTGTATTTAACTCAAACTGTATTTCAAAAGTTAAAATAGTAGTTAATTTTGTATTTTCTGTATGTTTTCAATTTTAAACTCTATTTTTTTCTGTTAAAATAATACTCAGTGGTCTATGCTGTAATACTACACAATATTTCATTTGGGATACTTAAATTAATAGTTCAACATTTATAATTAGACTGTAAATGCTTTGGACTGGATAAGACACTCTTAGTAAAATCAACTCAGTTTTTAAGCCCAGTTTCTTTGGAAACCTAAAAGAACAAAAAAGAAACAACGTACATAATTGTCTGATAATGCTCAGAACAAAAGCACACAACAGGCAGTGAAAAGCTTAGGAACTGATTTCTGCATCTGTTTATATAAGAGGAAGTGAGATAACTGAGGCTGACTTGATGGTCTAGTAGCTGTAGTTTAATGTTTAGATAGCTCCAGAAAAGTTAGGCTGCTAAAGTTCCTAAGATGAAACACAAGAGCATTTTTTTCCTATGTATTCTTTAAGTTGAAAATAAACAAAATTATATCCATACTTATGAAACCTCCTCTTTTTCATGCCCAAGATACTAGTAAGTCCCATTCTAAGTTCTTCATAATAATTGCTATCGAGTTGTCTTGATGTTTATCGCTACATCCCAATGCTTTTTGTTTTCTTTTTTTGTTGTTTTGTTTTGTTTTAAACACAACCAGAGAGTTAGCAATAGAAAGACTGTGTGAGGGAGAAGTCTGTAGTCAGATGGAGGTAATTAATTAAGTTTTAGATCACAATTTCCACATGGATTAACACTTTCATTTAATTTCAAAACACAGATTTCATGACAGTAATAATTTAGGACAATAAATGTCACCTTAACTCTGTAATATGTGAGAAGGCACTTCTGGAGGTATATTTCTTAAAATATTAGAGGGTTTGCTGGCCTAGAATGTATAGTAATCTATAACTTCTTTCTTTCTTGCTGTTCTACTTTAATATAAATAGATTTCCAGATTGTCTTGGAAAACTTTATGCTAACAAGTGAATTTTGTAATCCTGAACTAAAACAAGACTTGTTCCAGGCACTCACACACACACATATATATATATGAAACTCTATGCTAATACATGTAACTCAGATAATTTTGATAATATTAATTTATTTTAATTCATTGGCATCTTTAATATATGTGATATTGTTAAGATTGGCATGTGATGCCAAAAAAGCTTAATTTACTGTGGTAATTTTAAAGTAGTGACATTTTTTTATTACAGCACTCTGGCATTAATTCGTTGGCAAAGATACTTTATGTATTGAAATTCTACACAAATTGCATGCAAAATGTAGTTCTTTCATATGTCAATATGCTGCCTATGGCTGTAATTATACAATGTGCACACATCACATTAATAACATGGAGGAAAGCTGTGGTGCCAGAGGATTCTCTTCTATTTGCCATAATTGCTGTGATTAGTAAAAAGGAAAAAAATGCATTTTCTTAGTACATCAAAACAAGTTACACAGTATTAAAGGAATAAGAGTTATATAGCTGCATTATCCAGTATGATGTGAAGTTCAGCAGGGGTCTTGCTAAAATTATGCCTACATCCTCTCCCATTCTTCTGTACAAATAAAATAAAGCCATTTGTCATGTTGATGGAGCTCATGGGAATGCCCTTGTCATCTCAGAGTGAGTCCTCTAAAGAGTTTTCCTATTCCTATACAATTTATTCACCAGTCGTTTGAAACACAGTAAATTGCAGAGTGCAGTTATCCCTGGCGTTTGTGAATGGGCAACTTGCTTTTGTTCTCGCAGCAGGTGTGAAGGTGGGAGAAACCAGATAAGCTGCAGTTACTCTTACTGGTTCACTTAAAATGAAAACTAACTAAATGCAACCAGAGAGGCCTTGTAGCATGTTCTGTGTCTAGTTACGCCATTTCTGAATTGCCTTCAGTCCTTTTCACTAAGAACATCAGTTATTATTGTATGAGCTTTCTAAATCATAAAAGGTTGTATCTGCGGGTGGAAAAAATTTTATATGCAGTTGTCTGGGATCATGAATCTGGTCATGAAATAGAGTTTTGAGAAGTTCATATTTTTATCACTCTTCTTTTTATCTTATTTCTTCTTTTACTGATTTTCCTGGGACATACACCTATGCCTGTCAGCAATCAGTTACTCTCTTGCAAGTACCCCAGCATGGTAATTGTTCAAACTAATTTAAAAATATTGATTTTTTTCATAAAATTCGTGATCTCAGATCCATGCTTGATCATGCTGAGATAAGTAAGTGTAAAATGGAATAATAATTTTTAAAAAATTGTTTATTTAGTCAGAAAACTCATCATGCCTCTCGTTTTGCTCTAGAGAGTCTTGTCATGTTGCAATGGTAATCTACTTCACTCTGAGTTACCCCAGTTCTCCAGTTCTTCTCAATGTTTTCTTCCCATATATATTATCATTCTACAGTAAATGGAGAGCCTCTGGCTTATGAGCATTGTGCATGGACTTTTCTTCCCCTTTATCAAAATTCTCCAAAAGGCATGCAGTGAAATTTGAGTCAAAATGGGAGTCTCATAACACATGAGTTACAATATTAGTGATAGGTGCTTCAGGAGGTTTTAAGATAGTAAACTGTAAAGTGATTTATTTTTGTCTGTGTATCTCAGCAAATTTCTACTGGATGTCTAACTACACAGCTCTGTTGTTGTCATGGTCCTTCTTGATCAGCTGGAACAGCTTCAGGATGGGTAGGTAGTAGGGGAATAATGCTGCTACAGAAGGGTTTCAAGAAAAGACTTAGCAACTGATGCCAGCAATTACTTCAGAAGTAGTAATCCAAGTGCTGTGTAGACAGAATAGTTCTTTAATGACAGTGGCGTGACTGAAAACATAGTGTCAAGGGTAAAAGCAGAGGGTGAGCCTTGAGTCACTGGCAGTGATTTTGCCACCACTGAGAAGCTCATTTCCAAGCCAGAGGAGGTTTGCAACACTTAGTCATAAAGTGTTGCAAAAAAGGGAAGTGAATTCCCCTTTGAGATCAGCCATAGTAGCCTGTACCAATTATTATCTGTTGCTTTTTAATGTACTGAATGTTTTATTTTTTTACCATCACTCTGTAATATAAATATTAATGTAAGTTGTAGCCAGTATTATTATGCAAATCTCTCAGGACCTTTCAATAGTTATAAATCATCACTTGTGTTTTTAAACGTTAGCTTTTCTCAGTAAACTGAAACAACTCACCCTCTGCACCCTGGATTTGTACACTTGGATGGAATAAATTCTTAGTTTCAATTTGTAATTATACACAAAACATCAAATTATGTACAGATAAACCTATTCTATGTTCGTTTGGAGATTGAGAAATCCCCAGAATTAAATGCTGGAAGCTATTCCCCCATTATCTGAGAAATTATTTTTATTAGTGGAACAAATCTGGACATAGTTAGCTTTGTTTGACAGAACAAATTATATAAAAGCCAGAGGAAGTGCATATTATCATGTGTTTCTGCTTTTCAGTCATTCTTCTAAAAAAAAATTATATGAACATTTCTGTAATTCTTGTTTTCATAGAGTGATATATTTAGTAATGTTAGTTTGATAAATATCCTTTGAAATTTATGAATTAAAATAATATTTAAAAGTAGGACTGATTTTTAAAATACTCAGCCTTCATCTCACAAGAATCTGTAATGTAGTTGTACTTTGTATTTTTGAGAACATTTGTTTACATTTTGCACTTCCCTCAAGCTGGTGTTGTCAGTTTAATTCTTTTATAGTCAGTGTCAGTTGTCAGTTCTCAGTCTTGCCAAAACAAGGCTGTTCCCTTTGAGCTCACCACCTTGTAGGAGACATTACAGACGTTTTAGAACCCAGGATTTTTTCATTAATCTAGCTTTAAAGAGAATTATGATGTTTCTATTACTACAGGCTTACTGCTTCAGAGGATTTGTTGAGCCAGCTGAGATAATAGTCTTTCATAGCAGCACGGAAGGTTTGGAAGGTGGGAGACTGATATGACTGGTGTACCAGCCTCTGTGGAAATCTGTCAGTGGTGACAGTTTTCGCTAACTTCCAGTGCAATAATATTGTAATGGCATGGTGATGTAAATGTCAACTTTGTAACAGCATCCCTCTGGAAAATCTGAGTGGGTGGACGAAATTTTTTTCACCACAGGCTGAGCTATCCCAGCTTTTTCAATTGGTGCAAATGTGACACGGAATAAGTGAGGATGAAAGAGACTGTTCTCTATGGGCAGTGTTTTGCAAAGAAAAAATATTGTTTCTCTATGGATGTGATTAAGAAGGTTTCTGTTTCTATTGTGTTCTCATATTTTTAAAAAGTAGCAATATTTTAATGAAAAAACCAAAATTGTTATAGAATTGATCAGATAATTTAGTTACACAGAGAACAGTTATGAGTGCTTGCATGTAGTATCCATCATAATGAAATACATTCTTTAGTAGATTTTATACATCTTGTACTTCTAAAACAGACTGTTTCCATAAAATGATAACTACTAAAATATGTGAAATAAATTTAACAATGCAATGCTTAGAACTTGCAAGTACAAGAAGAACATGTACTAATTCCTATCCACCTCCATTGTTACCTTAAGGGCAGCTCTCTCCATAGCAACAGAAAACTTTTCAAGGCAGCAATAAACTAATCCTCTCCAGCTTCCAGAGCACCATCAAGGAATTTTAAAAACATTGGACTTCCAGCAGCTAAATACTTCTGAGGATTCAGAAGGCTACAAAGCTAGATACACAAGCATTCTTTTTCCCTTCAGAAGGTAAGAAAATAACATTTAGAAATAAATGCTCATAATATCCTTGTAACAATGATACATATTCCTAATTGCTAACAGTAAAATATATCTAAACACCAAAAGATTTCCTAATATCTAAAAACATACTAACTTTTATGACTGAATACCCATTTGAATTCAGCAGTTCTTTTTTTCATTTTAAATACTTTGTTAGGAGAGGTTCCTTTAAAATAAAACACGCGTATCATATTGCGGTTCAAAGAAGACGAACATATATGGGGCTGTTTAGCACATGTGCATTACTGTCTGAATATGTATGTCACTGCCAGCATATAATAAAAAAAAATCAATAAAATCAAATAAAATCAATCCATAAAATCAAAACTTCTGTGGAAAACAGAAGTGAAACTCTTTTATATTTCTTGTGCTTTGATATTGAGATAGATTACTGTTAAAGCAGAGGGAGTGGTTCATTAGGAAGGATTGTGACAAGACAGATTTATAGTACAAAATGTCTTTTGCACCTAGAGTTAACAAGTTAAGCTTGTTTGTCTTGTTTATTCACTGAGTTCTTTGAGTGAAATTATAACCCCAGCATTGTAATTCTTCTGTCTGAGTAGTGATAAAATATCACTAATTTTTAAGTAAATCCTGTTCCTTCTTTTTTTGTGCTGTATAGCTGGAGTTTAGTAATGCTGGTAGTGTTTTGACAATATAACCTGCTTTACATTATTGCTGTGTAATGTAATTACTGCAGATTCATATCAGTGTTAGAGTAGTAGTATTTATTTACAGCTATTTTTGTTCCTAAAAAACACTAATTTTGTAATGAAATGAAAGTGAAAGCCATGGTATTTTCCTATTCTCACTGAAAAGAAGTGAATGCAATAACATAACACTGAAATGAAAGCCATAGACTTTATTTTTAAGAAGAGGGAAGCGCACTTTGAGACAACCTCTTGTTGGTAATTCTAAAGAAGTTTTGAGGCCACGGTTGTCTTAGTTTCCTGCTGTTCTGTGCTGTAAAGCCCTTACAGGCTCCCTGTTGTTCAAAAACAGCTTGTCACTGCAAATCAGCTTAGCCGACCAATTAATAAATCCTTTCGAACATATTGCATTCACACTAATTAATGGGTTGGGTTTTTTTCCCTTTACCATTCAGATTCTTCAGGTTTCGAGTTTAAGCTGCAAAGTGCAAACAACAATCCACCATTCAGTGCAGATCACGCACTGCAGGAAGAGGAGATGTGTTTTCTGACCAAGCATCCAGCTCTTGGGGTGGTATGTTCTGCTTTCATATTCAGCGTGCTCATTGCTGAAGGACAGCCTGGGGAAGAGCATGGGCAGGATGGCAGCAATCCTCCCAGCAGAGGCTCTCTGGTGGAAGTTTTACGCGTTCTCTCAGCTGAAAACACTGAGCTCCACATGAACCACTCACGAGAACTGGTCAAAATGTTACTGGAGAGAGCTGAGTGCCCACAGCGGATTTATGGCATGCAAGAGGATTGTAATCTGGTTAGTGCTTCAATTAATGAGGGATATCTTTACAGGATCGTCAGTGAGTTCTAACACTATTTGTTAGTGATACTGTCCTGAATATGATACCTAAACACGTAAAAAACGTGTTGTTGCAGCAAAAAAAATTGTCCCTGCTGTGTTTCATTTTGAATTATTATTATTTATTGTTTGAGCTCATGAAGAGATATTCCAAACATGAGAGACATTCCTTAAAAATGCCATGCTTCAGTCACGTAACACTAATAACTTTCCTTTTAAAGTTTCCAAGTGCTTGTTTTCCAACAAAAATTTTTCTACTGAAACCTGATCTAACAATAAAAGCATGAGCTTGGATTTGGGGCACAGGATTTCCACTGTGGAGAGACATAGGTAAATGCTGGGAACCAGTTCTGCCACTTTTTTTTTTTGTTGTTGTTGTTCTGGATTTTACTTCATAAAAATAAAACCCAGACAGGATTGTCTGAGATTTATGTGCCACTTCACTGAAACATTCAAGATTTAGGGGAGGGTTTTGGTAAGCAGTTCAGGTCAAGAAAAATGAAAGGCAGAACAATGAATCTACAAATCTAAATTGAAACTGGAAGTAGTCCAGGGTACAGTTGAACAGAGGGATTGATTGTCTACTTGAGAATATTTTCAGAACTCATTCCTGATTCAATGAAGAAAGGATAGGGACAGTGTTTTTGAGCAACTTAGCTGAAAGGAACAACAAAGGGCTTGGTCAGCCCTGGCTTTCATTACCCTGGCTCTGGCACTGTTCAGTGACCTACATACAGCAGTGTCACTTTATACCACACTTATGAAGATGCTCAGAAAGGTGAATGCTTTTACAAGGTGCTATTCTCGGCAATCTGCCAAGCCAACGAAATGGGAATCTTTTTATCCTGTGCAGCAGACAGCTGCTCACTTAATTGACCCTTTCTAAAAATGCTCCCATTTTTCATATGAGCCCATATGTGAAATTTCATACATAAACATTGTAGGTGCCTGTCATTACCTAAAAGGATAATTTTTTATGAAGGAGATTATTCACATATGGGCAACAAATACGCATCAGATATGGGCCCAGACTGAAAGCTGACAATGTATTAAACGTGGGTATAGAGTCCTCTAAACTTCACTAAATGTGAGTAGGTTTTTGTTTATCCTCTTTGTTTTTCCTCTTGAGAGCCATGTTTTTTTCTTGTATTTGTGATGTATTTCTGGAGAGCTTGCCCACCTTGTCCTTGGATTGAAGAAACCTAAGGGAAACTTAGCTGGGGCTGACTTTCGTCAGTTCTGCTGCACTGTTCAGGCTTCATCTTGGAAATTTCCTATAGGAAGAGTTTGAGGACTTTTACCGTTTCCAGTACTCAGTGTCAGCTGAGCCAGAAACACTGCACACATCCTGCACTTTCAGTGTTTCTGTGCCAGCACCCCAGGAACATGGTTTTCTGTAGGAAATCCTTGAGAGAGATGTGGCATTTTCAGTCACATGGAACCCACATGGCACTGTGCTGCAATCACCCATGATTATTTAACAAGATTTGGTAAACCAAGACAGCAAAAACTGTGCAAGAAACACTATCCTTCAAGATCATCAAAATTGGAAATAGAATGCCCCACCTTATCTTGGCATTTTCTTCCTCATACTTGTTGGGAATCACTAATTGATTTCAGATTCAAATTTCCTTTCTAAATCCAGGATTCCATTTATACCAAATGGCTTTGTTTTCAGAGGTTTTTTTATTATTTTTTATGATATCTCTAATGGTCATTTAAAAGCAGTGAAGTTTAACACTCTTTTTAGACCCTCTTCTGGTTTTTTGTTATGTAGTGGCCCTAAGACCCTTTGGGCAGGGTCTGGCAGCTATTGATTGGCATCTGACACTTCTTCATCTCCTAAACATACAGTAGTCATATATTTCTTGCCTTGGTAAGAAAATATTTTTGGAACTTCTGGCCACTTAAACAAAAGAAACTCAGACTTCAGTGCCCAAGTTCTGTACTTCTTTTTTATAGGAAGTAAGCATTTCTAAATCAAGGACATGCAGATGGTTATTCCTGTAAAAACATTAGTAGCAGCAAAAAAAACCCCCAAACTAACAAACAAACAAAAAACAACCCAATGACAAACCAATTTATATCCTCTTATTATCTCTTCAAGGGTCACTCACCATGGGCTACCCATATACTATGGAGTAACTGCATCTTTTACAATGCATCTGCTTCCTTCTAATTAGCAATTTTTTTCAGTCATCTTCCTTGCAAGAGCAAACAATGGACTCACTGATTGCAATTTATCCTCAGTGGGTTTTAAAATGTTATAGAAATCTTTGAAAATCTTCAACTTCATGCTGTGTATTTATTCTATTACTACTGCATGTTCATAAAGGCTGGTTGACTGACTTGAGATCTTTAGGACAGAAAACAGAATAGAATCCTCCTAGTCCAAAGAGTAATTCTCAGAGACTGCACTAGGCTTAAAGATCTTGAAAAGCAATGCAGGCAGGACACAGTGAATCATACTGTAATCTAGTTTATTTATGTATATAAATAGTTAATTTGGATATTAATATCCCCAGTTTTCATTTTTTATTTTATTTTAGATTCAGTATTTTGAGAATTTTGGTTAGAATACTTCATATTAAAAAGTAGCAGCTCTCTCAGTTCCTCCAAGGAACTTTGACTTCTGAACATGACAATGTGAGTTTCATTAACTCAGCTTCAGTGTAGGAAAATGAACTAATATACAAGGTGAGCTCCACCAACCAATACATCATGCTTGTAGCCACAAAAAATTTATTCTTACAAACTGCATTCTGTCTGGATTCATTAATTTATTAGAGTGCAGTGTTGATCCTCCCATGGTATCTCATGTGTTGTAGTTTCTTCTCTGAAATATACAGTCCAGCTGCTCTACCATTGTTGAGATTAGCTGACACATCTATAACATGCTTGGAAAGGAATCTGTAAGAAAAAAACAGACACAGAACGAATAACATTAATTACAAGATCTCTTCAAGAAAGAGTCTTTATTTTGGACTTCAGTGTCTTGTTTGTCATAGCCTGAGATAGACCTCTATTAGTCTTCTGGTCTAATTTACAGACTAACTTTTTGTATAAGCAGCAAAAGTGTCTGGAAAGTGTCTTTGTAGCAAGAAAAAATTGAGAGAGAGAGAGAGAGAGAGAGAGGGATAGATAATGTCTGTGTGGGTGTGTGTGTGTATATATGTATACACATATTAAAAGATCTGTGCTCAGATGTAATGCCTGCACATGATGAATATGTAATTTCAGTTCCTCTTGAAATGCATTTGAAGGACTTAATGGGGTTGAGACCTTGTGCTGGCTCTCTGCACTGGATCTCATTGTTGCAGTTAACAGAATCCATTGAGAAACATAAAATAGCTGTGTGATTACAGGGTCAATTAAGTCTCTGAACAGTGCATTGAATATGATATAACTTCTGTTTACATAGCCTCAATTAACTAAAGTTCAGCAACTGTTTTTATCTTATAATGTAAACACATGGAATGCACAGATGAAAATATGAATAGCTCTAGCCCTTATCTAATATATTTATAACCAGAAGTATAATCTGTTGAAGCCAGTGGAAGGCTTTCGCTCTCTACAATGATTGATCAGAATTATTCCTAATTGTAGTGAGTCTCAAGCCACTAAATCATAGAATCATAAAATAGAATCATAGAATGGTTTGAGTTTGAAGAGACTTTAGAGATCATGTAGTTCCACTCCCCCTACCATGAGAAGGAGCACAGGTTGTTCAAAGTCCCATCTCTAGGGCACTTGACTTTTCTTAAAAACAAAAGAGGGCCTGGAAAAAACCCCATGGTATGATCTTGCAGCCATAGAACTGCAATTAATTACCTACACCCTCCTCCTGCCATTCCATCAGCCTGCATCTGTGTAGTTTTGGGTTTGATCCCTTAAATATAGAAGTTGTATTCTCCTGCTGTCCTTCCTATCTGTATTTGCAGATGCCTGGCAGTGTGTCACTTGAGTTGAATTTCCATTAATTTTTATTTCTTCACAGTGCCTTGAACCGGATGCTTTGTTACTAGTAGCTGGAGGAGATTTAGAAGACCATCTCAGTGAAGAAGTATTTGAGAGAATTTCTCTTATCCTTCTCTACTACATTCTTCATCGTAGAGATATGTGTTCTTCAGAATCCAGCTTGAATGATAAGGATTATAAATTTTACCTACAGAGTATGCTTAGTTTAAGACATGATGAAGACTGTTATTTTTTTTCACGGAATGAAACTGAAGATATTTTGGCTGCAGTAAGGCAACATTTTAAAACTTCTGAAAACCAGGTAAAGAAAACATATGTAAAAATAGCTTCATCTTTATTACAGGTATAATGCCTTTATGCTAGTACAGACACTGTGCCAGTATCACAGTCCTCCAGAAAACTGGTAAATGACAGTGTGAGAGCACAGGCTGGACACTGGTGTTGTGTTATATGTGCTGTTTAATGCTTTTCTGTGAGTTGTATCTGGCATCTGCCACTTCCACTGGGTGTGCAGCGACATAGTTGGGGAGATACTGCACTCTAGGGACCATTCCCAACAGGTAATTTAGATGCAGTTGCCCTGCTTAGGGCAGATGGAAAAGAGCACAGCTGTGTAGATGCAAGATATTGCACTTGGCTCCAAGGACAGAAGATACTTTCTCATCTCTTGTATTTGTTAGTCTAGATACACCAGCAGTGTTTGCATTTCAATGGTATAAAGCAGAACAGCTCCATTACTGGCTGGTATAGGTGAAATAATCAATTATTTTGCTGTGATGAAATCCTTGCCAGGTTCTACACTTCCGTGTCTATCCAAAGCTGGATGGAATAAGGAATCTGCCCAAAGATATGATAGCTTCCTTCAGTTGGAACACATACATTTGTGACTAATTGTCCTTATAGAAAGATTGATAAAGATAAGCTTAAATTTAAAATTTTTAAAAAAGCATATTGCATATTTTCAGCTAAGATCATCCTTTCTAAGTCAGGAAACATGCAGTGAGTTTTCTCACTGCTGTTTAGAACTCCTTATCTCAAATAGGGTCTATAAAATAATAGAATAATATTCTAGAGTTCAAAATCTAAGAAAAAATTTTGCTTGTAACGGGCAATAAAACAGGTTTTTTTCCAGATTAGATAACTCCTAAAGTACAGATTTACCTCCTGTTTGTAGCCCTTTAGACCTATTCAATGTATTGAGTTAAATTTGGTTTATACAAAGCTCAAATTTGTCCTTTTCATTTCATTAGATTTTAATTTACAGCATGCTGGGTTTTCTGCGCAAACAGAAGATGGGTAGGAGACCCGGCTGTGTCCAGAATGTTGAGGGCCTCCAGTTCCTCTCTCTGTCTTCTTTGTGTAATCGTTTCCCACCATAAATTATTCATTGACCAGGACTTTTGGTTCTGAGTCTTGGTGAACGTGCTGATTTCCAAGGACTTCCATGGTATCTGAGCAACTGTAAAGAGGCATTGGAGGGTATTTGGAATGTCAAGATAGAATAACAACCCATAATATGGTTTACTGAGGGTTCTGTTTGTTTATGTTGGCAGTATAATCAGTTGTCAACCCTGTCCAGTAACTGAGACTTCCCCACTCACTGACTTGAGGGAAAAGAAGTTTCTTTTATGAAAGGTACACAAAACATAATACTTGGCATCACAACACTTGCATTATTAAAAAGGGCCAACGGTGCAGGGTAGTCATACTAGAAAAGCATTTTTAGTGGCTCTTTATGTATTTTGCTTTCACAGAAAATATCCTCTTCTTTAGTCATAGCACCTAATATCTTGTTTGAAATGAGAGATTAAATTCTGGGTTGTGGAAATTTTAATGTGTAGTGAATGAACAGGAAAAGAAATGCCAGCCTCCTCTCTGCAGTGTTTATGGTCTACATACAGAGACATGAGTATGTATAAAATAAATTACTTACTGTACTGGCTCATATAGCTGACTTTTTAATTTTGTTAATATGAGTTAGAAACAAATTAAATTAAGCAATTTTTGCCTTCATTTTTTTATTTGGTTGTTTCATTCAAACCCAACTATTTGCAGTGAGAATAAACAAGAGAGGAAAAAGGAAAAGAAAATGAGAAAAGGGGGTTGAGTTTCTGGATAACTCAGAGAATTTGCAGGCATCCACAGACATGGGTGTATACCACTGACTACTGTTTTTATTTGGTCACTCAGCAGGAAAGTCATCCTTTGTCTGCAAAATAGTATCTTTCCATATTGTCCCCAGATAACTACTCCATAACAAACTATTGATTTAGTTTAATAGGTAAGGAACTAAAAACATTTAAAGAATTCTTTCTGAAGTTTGAGATGAAGAGTTAAATTCTGTATTATGTGAGCCAATTTCTCGTGCCTTAACAAAAATTCCTCCCCTTTCTTCCACTTTCTGGATGTAGGTGTAGATGTAATTGAGGAAGACACTGGGAACAATAGAAACAGCAGGAAAATAACACTAAGCAAAAATAACCTAAATGAAGGACTGTACTTTTTCCCCATTAGACACTGAGTAAATGTTCAGGATTTTTAATTCTATGCCTGTTTGTCTGAAAATGTCCTTTGATTAGCTGTCCTGCTGGCAATTACAGCTTACGTCTTAGCATTTTTTTCTACTCTGACTGTCTGTGAAATTGTTCTCCCCGGTTTCTCCTCCTGTCACTCTGATTATTTAAATGGAGGTGACCAGGACTGCCTTCATGCTGTTTTCTCCTGATTTCAGTGTGTTGATGTGAGCACTCTGGAGAAAAATGCTGATATAATGGACAGAGATGGTGCTGATGAAAACACTCTTCCACGCCTGGCTGCTTTAATCCTTACTCTGGCTCTCCAAGGAGTCTGTATGGGGAAAGCAAGTTTGCCTTCCCCAGAATTCTTTATAAAATACATTTTCAATTCTCTAAATAGTACCACTGAGCTCCAAGTGACAGGTAAGCTGGAGTATGCAAAGTTCATTTTCTTCAGGAAAATTTATTGCTGGACTTATCAGAAATGCTACTTAACCATAAATAAATAGAAGTATAGGAGAGTTCTAAGCAGTCCAAAAATAACAAAACAAAAAAAAGTGAAACAAAAACAAATGTTGAGCTCTCAGCAACAGCAGCTATTAATTTCTGTAAAAGGTTGTGCCTGCTTAGCAGTTTAAGAAGCTACACCATCAACTCAGGGACCTGGTATGGATTTAGAAGGTTGTTATAAGACATCTACTTTTCCTTGTTTGTGGCAATTGCTAAAAGCAACAGTTCACAAGCTTTTCAAATCACTTTTTAAAAGTTACATTAAGTATAGGTTAAAACAGATTAAAAAGTTGAATTGGGCATAGGTAAAAATATTTTTAACATTCATAGGTTACACAGAAGTGAGTTCAATCACAGAAATAAATACTAAAAAAAATACTAATCCTTAGCCCTGAACTGAGGCTCCTAGATTGTGTTTACATAAACTGGTTTGGCAGCAAAGACCTTCCTTTAAAATTGCCCAGCCAGATCTTCTAAAATAATTAACTCCCAAAAATGGATGGACCCACCTCAGCACAGTGCTACTAAATAGCTATATATGGTGAAATCTGGGTCCCAATGAAGATAATAGCAGGACTGTATGGTTGGTGGTGTTAGGATGTCATTCAGAAAAATAAAAAAAAAATATGCTTAACCAGTGTGTTACAGAGTAAGTATATTTTAAGTATAAGCTAATTATACTGTCCCTTTAAATTTATTTAAATTCTTAATAGTAACTTCAGGAAAGAGTAAGAATCTGGAAGCCCAGAAAAAAAGAAAATTAGATTTTACTACATTTAGAAAACAAATATACCTGCAGCTCCATTCAGATCTGTTTGTTTAAGTAGCCAAAAGAAAGTAGTGAAACATCCTATCAGAAATTTTTTGTGAGATTTATGATTAAGATTGTACCATTTGCATTTTCTGAGTAACAACATTAAAAAAATAAAGGATTATCACATGAAAACCTTCTCATTAACCTAAATTTCTTTAAAATTAATTTGTGGACCACTTTTTTTTTAATTGACAAATTCAGGTTTACAGAAATTATTGCTATGGCTTCATTTGAAAATGCAGGGGTGAAGGAAGGTGATAAGTAGAATAGGATAGGGCCTGCCTCCTCAAATAACCGGGCATTCCATCAGCAGAAGTACCCATTGCACCCAAGCTATGTCATGAGGTACATCCGTGCATGATCTCAGATTTGGCTTAGGGATCCTGGCTCTCTCATTCCTGTTTCAGTGCTGTGAGCAGGCATGCTTCCCAGTTAATCAAAGGAGACAGAAAATCCGCTGTCCTGTGTTGCACTTCTGAAGTGCAAGGGCAGCAGAGCATCCTGAAGATTGATTTCAGGACACCCTAGAGAGGATCTGTCTCCTGATCTGAATACCTGGCTGTGGCAACTTAGTGTGGAGTTCCCTTTACATAGGAAAATTTTAAGAACAGTGAAGTTATTTAGCAATGACTAGAGAACTTTGACAGAGATGATGATTAAATAAAAGATAAATTGCCTTTCAGTCACATCCGTTTTCTTCTGAGACAGTCATAGGCAAAACCTCTGAGCACAGGATATAAAGAAGGAAAGGCTGAGGAGCTGGGTGTCTGGAACTTCCAAAGTTATGAAGCAGAAATTGCCTCCAGTACCAAATGGAAAAATAGTATTAAAATGGGGAATTGAATTAATGTTATAACAAACAAACAAAAAGTCTTTTAAATGTTTTGTCTTTTAAGTGTGCATTTTCCCATGGTAACATGTCTGTTCTCTAATGAATTACCAGAACTAGAACAACTACTAAATGTGCTTACAGCCAAAAAGACCTGCGCTGTAAATGGACAATTTCACAGTCACAGAAGAAGACATTACAGTATGGCAATCAGAGATATTGGAAGAAGAAATATTCCAGTCAAAGGAAACCATACAAAAGGAGACTATCTGAAAGGATATTTTGAAGATCGTGAAAGGAACACAGATTGGGACCAGGTTAATTTATTTTTATGTTATTATAGTGTTGGTGGCAGAATTTCAGTGACAGAAATTTAAATTGATTTGCAAACAATATAATATTTCTAAGGTAAGATGTATTAGTTTCAAAAAGGCATGTAGATACTGATGAAAATATAGATTTATATAGCTGTATTTGTTTAAATATTAATTGGGGAAAGAACTTAATGGATGTTGAATGTGTGATTAAAATCACTGGAAGGGGCTAACAATGATTAGTGTTACACAGAATCAGGTGTTTCTTCAAGACACAGAGGACTGGAGTAACATGGCTTCGATATTTTCATACAGATATTAGAGATTTCTTGTGATTATATGTCACAGAGTTTCTCGGACCCCTTAAGTGACCTGGTGGAAAGAAGGATTGTTTTGTACTAAGAAAAACAAAGTAAATTAAAGTTTTTATGTAAGTTGCTTTTAAAAAGCTTCTGTAAATGGAAGATTGGGCATTTCCAAACTCTTTTCATAACCATCTATGGAATCCAGAAGCCTTCTTTAGAAAGTATAAAGTCTGTAAAACAGAGCCTTAGCTACTCCCCTGCATCCTCTCTGAGGACTTTGAAGGACACTGGCTTATTGCAGGTGATTTTATCCTTACCCTAAGAATTTGAAAATAAATAAATTTTGTTTATAGCAATGATCAAGATGGTAACTGACTTCCATCCTTTAGACTGGGTATCATTCCTTAGACAAAAAAGGCGACTTCAAAGTATATAATTGGTATATATGTTGTTGCATACATTTGAAATATATACTTCAAAGAACACTTTTCTATTATTTTCAGTTCTTTACCATTTACGTTACCTCAGTGGCAATGTTTCTTCTCCATTTAGAAGAATTGAGTGATGTGCAACTGACTTTTGCTCTGTGATCATTTTATGATGGGGAACAGAGACAAATTTCATCTGGTTAAATGCTATTCTGATAGATATTTATCTGTGTAATTGAATTGCATTTGAAATGCATACTCTATCAATATGTTTATTTCTTTGCAGCTGACCACAAAAAAGGATCATGCTGATTAGCATGATGAGGCTGTTAATGGGGTCTCAAAATAATTTTAAATTAAGGTCATTTTAAATGTGTTTCATATGAATTTTAAATTATGAAGGACAGAAATCAGTAGTGATACTATCTGTAAAAGAAGTAAAATTGTTCTCCAGCAACTGAAGTATTTTTAAAGCTCATTTTTTGATTTCTTGAACTTCTGAGACCTAGTGTAACTCAAAAGATAAGTGTGCAGGGGCATTATCTGAGTCTTAGCAGTACACTGAGAGCCAAATATTCTGTATACATAAAAATAAAATCACAAAGAAAAATCTGGATAATTTCTCTTCTGTATTATTTCCTAGTTTCTCAGCAGTTTTTTTTTTCATTCTTCTTTTTTTTTAGCTATGCCTATTTTCCTTGACATATTCCATTAAAACATTTTGTGTTTCACTGCTGTGTTGCTAATTTTGTCTCCTGTTTTCTGCACCTGTGATAGCCATTGTGCTTCATTAGTAACAGATTCTGCTACATACGAGACATTGACTCATTTATGGCTTGTGTTTGCTAACTGCATTAAGATGTGTAATTTAATTTTTATATAGGAATTACTATTTGAAACATTACCACAGATAAAGGCTCACTGCTTTCTTTTAAAGTTATCATTGTGTCTACATTTAAAAATGTATATAAAAAAAGTAAGTGGCAGATGATAAATAATCCTAAATTCCATTAAACTATGTCAAAAAGTCTATGTATTCATTTACTATTCCTCATTAAACAAACATGGATTTTGGAAACCCAAATCATCCATCCATCCAGTTTTTCACAGGAAAATATGCAAATTCAATTTGCTTATTTCTTTGATATCATCCTCCAGGAGCACACACCTACTTGCTTTTCTAATGGAAACAGTTCTCTGCCTCCTTAAGTTAAAAAGCTTATAAGGCTGGGGCTTGCAACAGGAAAAGATGCAGGTCCTTGTGCCCCAAGTCTTACAAGATCATTTTACTAAATAGACCTTAATAGCTATTTTTAATGTATGGGTGGACAGTTTATTTTTAAAGATGAGATTTTGCTTTTCATTGAAAATTCCTGGCAATAAATTCACATTAAAATTTAGGTTCATAATAATCCTTGTCCGCATCTTGTCTATCCTACTTCTCAAAAAAGAGCCAACTTAAAAGTCATATCAGGTTCCACAGAGCCATGTCCAGTTGAATTCTGAATGTCTTCAAATACAGAGATTATACATTCTTTTTGGGGAAACCTGTACCAGTGCTTTATTGCTGTCATCTTGATGGACTTCTTTATTATAGAAAATTGGAGGTTTTTGTTGCTGCAACTAATACCTTCTGCCTCTCTTTCTTTTGCTGTATGCCTCTGAGAAGATTCTGGTTCTCTTTTCCCTATAAACCACCTTAGACAGTTGAAGACTTAAGATACCCACCAAGCCTTCTCTTCCCAAACTGAACAAACCCAGGTCCCTCAGCCTCTCCTGGCACATCAGATGCTGCTGTTCCCTAGCCATCTTGGTGGCCCTCCACTGGACTTCCCTCAATTTGCCAGTCTTGTACTGCTGGTTATTAAGCTGGACATAGTCCAGATGTGGACTCACACGTCCCGAGTGATGGGCAATATTCTTTCTCCAGTATCTGCTGGCTCCACTCTTGAAGCCAGTGTGCAGTTAGTGCTCGTTGCCACAAGGGCACACTGGTGGCTCATGTTCAAGTTTCCTGTCAGGACCCATCCCAAGGGCTTTTTCTGCAAACCTACCTTCCCTCTGCCCAGTTTTGCCTGGCCTTTATTGATGCATGGGGTTATTGTGTGTGAAGCACCATAAATTTGACTTGGCTGATCTTCATGAAGGTCTGGTCAGCCCATTTCTTTGGCTTGTCAAGGTCCTTCTAAATAGCAGCCACACCTGTCAGCACATTGACTAGTGATCCCAGTAGGATTTCACGTGTGAATGCCATCTGGTGCACTCTGTTCCATCACTCAAGTTGTTGGTGAAGGTGTTAAATATTACCATCCCTGCTCTGACTGGTCAGCAGTGCTGCTGATAACCAGCCAAAAGTTAGTCTTCCAACTTGATACCAGATGTCAGTGTTCCCTAGTTCTACAGTCAAAACTACTGCCTAGAACAGGCAAAATTGAGGTCTTTTCCAATATGGTAGCTTCTGAATTTTCTTCATGCTCTCCTTTGGCTTGAAGGCAGAACACACTAGGTCCAGGTGACAAGATCACCCGTTATTCTGAAGGCTTGAATGTGGTTTTCAGAAAAAATATATCAGCGCTCAATTCATTCAGTTTCTTTATGAACCACGAGGCATATTTGACTTCACTAATGGATGAGCAAAGGCAGGATTGTGTTGGGTTTTAACTGGGTTATTTAAAAGTAATTATACTTAACAACTTCAAAAGAAGCTTAAGCTTCAGTAATGAGAGAAAGAATATTTAGGAATCCCTTGAGTCTCAGATGCAGACCAATTTAAATGAAAGAATTTTTTTTTTTAATATTGAATCACAGCTCATCAGATGAGATTAAGAAATGGAGATTATTCTTTTAAGCAACATAACATATTTGATCTGGAATTCTTCTGTTTAAAAATGTTTACAGAAATTTCCACTAGAAATTTTCTTATGCTAACTGCTCATGTTTTTACTAGAAGTTTCATCCTGGAGAAGAAAACCCAATTCTTCCTGAAAATTTTTGAAATATAAATACTCCCATTAAATATTGCTTCTTTTGACAAAGAGATGCTCCAAACAAGAACAAAAAGTAGTTGGAATTCTGAAGTATCTCTAATAATACAATTATTAAGCATCTTTCGACCAATTTTAGACTATGTAACATCTAGTTTGCTGACATGCCCTCATTTAATGAATTAAAAAAGCTAATTTATTTCCATATCTTGGAAAGATATACTGAAGATCCAGTACAAGGACAAATCTCAGTGTTGCTTTGATGTAGGCAGTACCTTATATTAATAGCACTATTACTGCAAACAATGCAGTTTCACAAGAATAGCTAAGAATATGGTTCATATTAGCATTAAAACATTTTTCTTAACACATATGACAATAAATTATTGAGACATATGATTTTGTAAGATCTTTATGACACTAAGTGGCTTTGATAGAAATTGAGCTGCTTTATTCTGGTCTTTCTGAAATATATAGTAGTATCAAGTTTACATGGCAAAAATGCAGTAATTGAAGTAATTAAACTAATTTAAGCAAAAAAGAGTATACATATAGCAGGTTTCTTCTAGGTTGGATGGCCCTGTGTTCTTCTAAGTTTCTGTATTTAACCTCTAAGTTAAATGCAGGTATATGCAACATGTTCAGTAACTGTATATACTTTCCTACAAAGGTTTGTTTCTCTGCCAATGAACTTGTGAAGATATTTTTGAAAAACAGTTCTTCCTCCATTTCTAAGGACCACTTCAAGCAAATCAGTCCAGCTATCATTCAACAACTTTTAAGTTGTTCATGTCAGCTTCCTGACTTCAAGCAGACAAAGCTTCCACCAACAACTGTGGAAAGTGAGTTATGTTCTTATTAATAAATTATTATTTAAATTCAGATATAGAGGTGCAAGGACTTCCAGAGACATTTCATTTATTAATAAACCAATACATAATGGGATTTATGCCCTCTGTAATTTATGAATTCTATAATTTCATAGCATACGTATCAGATAATATTGAGAAGTGAGGGGATTCAGTGGTCTTTATTTTATAGTATTTGGATTTATATTTCAATATAGAAGGTTTTAAGCTTTATTTTCTTCATTTGTTAGAGGACTGCTTGATATTGCCAGCAGATAGGCAATAACAAGTCCTTATCAGTGGATTGCTGGGCAGTAAGGGCTTATTTTGTGAAACTGGCACCAGGTTTATACTGGAATCATTGCACTGCTCTTACATATAGCATCAGGGTTACATTAGCTGGCATTTCATACCACGATGTGGCAAATGCTTGATATAGATTATAAGTTCTGTGTGAATGCTAATGGTGTTTCAGCGTGAGACATTTTATAGCAGAGAAGCTTTGAGGGTACTATGTAGTAAGAAAAATATCCAGAAAAACAGTAACAGGGCAGCAGGACTTGTGTGATAGAGCTGGAACAAGAACTGAGTTAGAGTATAATCAGGTTGTTTCCACTTGCAGTTGTAGCCCTCACATGTCTCTGCTTCCAGAAATTTTGGCCCCATCTGTTCCATGGATTCCACTTCTCCTGTAATCAATCCTTAGTCCACCTTATAAAAGAAAAATTTGCATCTGATCTGACCTAAGGGCTTCCTGATGTGTTTTCCGGGGTTTTTTTTCTTACTTTAACCCAGTGATATCTGGGAAGTGGCTACAAATCAAGGTGTGAAGGTGTAATACCAGAGACATTAATTTTGGTGGAGGATACGGTCATTTGGGAATGACCAAAAAGGAATGGGCATCTAAGCATAATTGCCTGCATCTAGAGGAGCACTTTTTAGGCTACCAATCAATGTCTTCAATACCTTTATCCTAATATCTACATGGCTAGCTTTAGATGACTAGGTCTTTTTGGAGCCTAGTAAGTTTTGCCCACATCCTGCTGCCCAACGATCCTTATGGAACAGCACATGAATTATAAAGCATGAACAGACACACGTGGATATCCCAGAATTAAAAAGCATGGGAGAACACTCATGGATATCCCAGGAGTTATTATAGGAGAAAGAGACATATAGAATAGGAAGAATCATTATGGGTCTTCAATAGGGAGCAGTCCTTCTTTCTTATCTCTCTTCTCATTACCTGAACACCTTGCAGTCTTTACTGCTTTGATCTTTTCTGTGCTACACAGATATGACCATTTTTCAGATCGGGAATCGAGGGACAAAGAAAGAAAAGAAAGTAACTTACCCAGGTTATATACAAGGTTCATGAAAAATTCACTGTTAAGTGGGATTCTTCCAAGTCTAAGGCCATCAGCCCAATCAATGAAATTTTAGTGATCTCATAAAGGTGAGAGATGAGAAAAATTGAACTATTCAAGTGCAGAATGGAATTAATAAGAGCCCTTTCTGCAGCCCTTTCCCTGTGCTTTTTGACAAAGGAAGGTTTCCATGACCACAGAGACATTTCTGCTGTCTTGATACAGATGAAGGACTCCATGTTTGACCTGTGTGTGACGTAGTGACCTGAGCATAGGCTCATTAGTTTTATTCTGACTTCTATTTTACAGACAGGATATGCTGTTTTGGCTAAGTCACCAAGGCTTGATCTTCCATGTATATCTACTATACTCTTGTATTTGAATGTGCAGTCTGTGAAATTAACTGTCTGATTTTATGAGGTGCTGAGCACCTGCAGTGCTTTTAAAGTTTGAAACATTAAGTGACAGTTTTGAATATTTTGGCATTAATTCCTTTATGTGTGTTTCTTATCAGTGTTTTACCTCCAATTTTAAGATGTCCATACAAATTAGTCAGCATTCATGTTGTGCCAAATTTCATGTTGGAAATGTGAGCAGCGTGTAACTCTGAAGAATTATAAAAGTAAAATTCAAAAAAATCCCAGTAATCTGGGAAAAATATGTTGGTGGTCCTGGTGTATTAACTGAAGGGATGTAGTTCCACAGCAGATTTGTAAATACAATTTGAACCAAAATGTTTATGCTTAGAACCTAAATTAGATCCCTACATTCATTTGAGGTTTTAGGCCTTTGTTTGTTTACAGAAAAGGATTTGCTTAAAAATGGGTGCTGACTGTAAAGATATAAAGGTGTGGCATGTGAGAACTTAGAATCTCAAGCATAAACCTGTTAAAAGAGGAAGAAAATGCAGAGCACTATTCATTGTGCTGCTCTGAGTGTCTCTAATTTGCATAGACACAGTCTGTTTAGCTCTTAAGGTCCAAATTTTGGAAGCACCAGACTATTAAATGTAAAGCCTGAAAAAATGAATGTTTTCTGGGCTTCTAATTCTGTCATCTGTATCACACATGACTAGAAAAATCTATGTGGCTGTTGTGGCTTAACCCCAGACAGCAGCCAAATATGAAGTAGCCACTTGCACATTCCCCCACTGCCTCCCCCCACAGGGGCTGGGGAGGACAATTGGAGAAAGGTAAAACCCATTGGTTGAGCTATTATCAGTTTAATAATTGAGATAAAGCAAAATATACAATTCATGCTACTCCTACTACTACCACAACTAGTAATGGAAAGGAACATTACAAAAAAAAAAAAAAAAAAAAAAAAAAAAAAAAAAAAAAGACAGAGAGAAATAAACCCCAAGATAAGCAAGTGATGCACAATACAATTGCTCACCACCTGCTGACTGATGCCCAGCTCAGCCCTGGGCAGCAATCAGCCCCTCCTGGCCTACTCCCCCAGTTTATACACTGGGCATGATGTTCTGTGGTGTGGAATATTCCTTTGGCCAGTTTGGTCAGCTGTCCCAGCTGTGTCACTCCCTTCTCCAGCTTCTTGTGCAGCTCCTCAGTTTCAAAACATGAGACAATGAAAAGTCCTTGGCTCAGTGCAAGCACTACTCAGCAACAACCAAAACATCAGTGTGTTATCAACATTATTCTCATCCTGAATCCAAAACACTGCACTGTACCAGGTACTAGGAAAATTAATCCCAGCTGAAATCAGACAGTGGCACAATGAATCACTTTTCCTGTGTGCTTATATATAGAGGTATTAAAACATACCCTTGAAAACAATTACAAATACAAAACAAATACTCAAACACAAATAAAAATATTGGATGATTAAAGGTGCCCTTGTTTTGTTTCATTTGTTTTCCCCTACAGAATATGGTTACAGCACTGTTGCTGTTTTACTTATTACTGTTGGATCTATGTTTGGTACAACGCTCATTTTATTTAACTCCTGTCAAGAAATCTATACACTCATTTTACAGCTATTTGTTGGTTTGGCTGTTGGGACCCTTTCTGGAGATGCATTGCTACATCTTATTCCTCAGGTAAGTAATAGACACTTCAGTGCTTTTAAAATATTGACACATTTGTGTGTGCACACACAGAGAAAACTTTCACTTAAACATGGATAATGCTCATCAGTTTATAAATAAAGATTTCCCTGAAATCCCTCCAGCACTCCAATTACATTTACACTCTGTAGCTCAGAGAGAGATTAAAAATATTAAGTAGAAATCCATGATTGATTAATTCAAAGAAAATAAGGTTCCTGTTTTAAAAAAAACTTTTCAGAAACCCCACAAGTCCTGTGCAAGGCAAGTTCTGGATGGGTATTAATTTCTTTCATGAGGCAGATTCTGTAACGCATTTTAACAGAAATTGTTCAAAGGTTGTATGAGGCATCCAAGGTCCCCTCCACACATTGTTCCAGAGAACCAGGAGCTATCAGCCTAGTTAATCCTGAGGCCTAGAACTGTAATAAAATGGGTGCCATGATCTTTTCCTAAATTCATAATTAAATTTTAAGAATAGGATAACATGCAAAACAGAACCAAGTTTTCCATTGTGTATTCATTCATTTTTGACAAGGGCTCCTCTGATATGACACGTATGTTATGAATAGACTTCTAGTGGTCATAGAAAGAGAGCTTCACAGCTTCACTTAAGATTCTGGTCAAAATGCGTCAGCTCTGGAAACAAAACTGGGAGAGTGTTTTCAGGAAGGCAATTCTCACTGAGTGTCAGACAAATGCATTTCTTTCAGAAGCACCTTTTAAGTATGAAAGTATTCTCCTTCACCAGTTTTAAGTGATGTATCCAGTAGCCTTTAGAGCCCTCACTTTCAGAGCAAAGGGGGGCTGCTGAGCTGTGACACTGGGGAAAAAAAGGAAGCACATCCACCAATAGAAATGCATTTTTGCATTAATTATGCATTAATTAATTTATGCATTATTTCCACAGAATCACAGAGTTGCAGAATTACAGAATAGTTAGAGTCGGAAGGGAGATGGATCCTCTGGATCTCTGGAAGAGAGATCTCTCCTCTGGAGATCATCTAGTCCAACCCACTGCCAAGGCAGGATCACCTAGAGCAGGTCACAGAGGAATACATCGAGGAGTTTTTGAATATATCCAGAGAGGCAGAATCCACAACCTCTCTGGGCAGCCTGTGCCAGTGCTCTGCCACCCTCAATGTAAAGAAGTTCTTCTTCATACTGAGGTAGAACTTCCTGTGTTTTGGTTTATGGCCACTGCTCCTCATCCTGTGGCTGGGCACCACTGAAAAGAGCCGGGCACCACCCTCTTGGCACCCACCTCTGAGATATTTATATGCATTGATGAGATCCCCTCTTAGTCTTCTCTAGACTGAACAGGCCCAGCTCCTACAAATTCTTCTCATAAGAGAGATGCTCCGGTCCCATAAACATCTTTGGGCCCTCTGCTGGACCCTCTCCAGTAGCTCCTTATCTATTTTCAGTATGAAGTTTACATATTAACATGATGCAAGTAATTTTTAATAGTATTTTAGCATCAATATATTGCAAACAATATATATCTCATATATATAAAGGGTAATTTCATAAAACTGTCCCTAAAAATACTGTTGCTTTCACCACTGAGAGATGAAGAAGTATAACAGAGGCTTATAATAATAATTCATTTCATCATCTCTTATTCAGCTGATTATTTCAAAAGACAAAATTTAACTTTAAAAGAACTGGGAAAATAAAATTCTGAGAATAAGTTGAATTAACACATTATGGCTTGCTCTAGAAAAAATTAAAACATTGCCATTTAATTTTTTTTTTAACTTTATCTCTTTTATTTTAGACTCTTGGTTTGCATAAACATGAAGCACAAGATGTAGAACATTTCTATGAGGGAAAAGAATATATTTGGAAACTTTTGGGAATAATTGGAGGAATTCATGGATTTTTTCTGATAGAAAAGTGTTTCTTTCTTTTGGTAACACCTCGTGACCAGGTAAAGCTTTGTACAATTCACCCTTTAAAAAAACACTTGTATTTTGAGATTTTGCCATGCACAGAATGTTAAAATGATTGTGGAAATTAATTATCATTTCTGTGAGTTAAATGAAGCATTGATAATTGCTTTCCAAAGTGCTCCTACCAGATTGACCTTCAGTTTCTATTTTGCTTTGCTCTGTGGATTGTGCTTGCTTCATGAGTGTGTTCCATATATTTATAACTCAAGAAGGGAACAGTTAATCGAATGTGTTCCTTAAGCCTGCATTCATGACTCGCACAGGAGCAGGTGAAAAGTGTGTATCCATATGAAACAGCAGTGACAGTTGTTTGCTCTAGGCTCTGTTTGAAGAGGAGGAAGATGTAATAGGAAGATAGATGCAAGCCTAAGATATTTTCAAGAATGATATCTTAAAGTTTCCAGATTGTTTTTCATCCCTATCCCAGTGATTTGAAAATCTAATATGTGGTTTGCAGTCAATAGGACCCAATCTTATATTAATAATATCGCCTTGCTCGCTGCCATGCTTACAGTAATTCTAATACTTTATTTTACTGTGGCTGGAGCCTGAAAATAGGATTATGCACAAGGATATAATGTAACACAAAATGTGGTGGCTCATTAAGCATGAGAGACAATCTTAATGTCACTTAAGAAGGCTAAACCATTTCTTGTTCTGTTCTGCAGAGAGTGTGAAGACTGGCCTGATTTAGATACGCAGAAATGACTCCCTATTCCCACTACCTTTGAGTCAGCCATAAGAATGTAATGTGAGATTAATAGAAGGAGAATATTTTGATGAAGGTGATATTTTATTTGCTCGGTAAAAAGGAGTCCTTTTTGTTACTTGTTTGAGTAAGGCTTTTATCATCATCCCACAAATTCTTAAACTTTTTCTACTGAGAACTAGATGAATTCTCAGAGTTAATTTTTAAATCTATGTCAGCTTCAAATTTTAGTTTGATTTTTAAAATAAATTTAGTTTTATCAAACCATTGTGGTTGTCACTGATTTGTCTGATTCACTTTTCAGGGGTTTTTAACAAAATAAGCATTAGGAAATGTTGATGGCAGCCAGTGATCTTTTTCAATAGATTTTGTTTGGAAAAAAAATTATTCTTAAAAGTGCTAAATTTTCACAAAAGACTGAGAAATGCTGCACCTGTGTTCATTGGGTTTCAGAACTAATTGCAAAGCATCTTCATTCAGCAGGGCCTTTCTTTAGTTAATGGGCACTGGGGACATTCCCATGATCTTCCAGTGGAGTCTGAATTAAATGAACATTCAGGCAGAGGCAAATCTACTTCAACCATACAGTTGGTAGGTTACCAATATGACATACTTCCCTGAATTTATATTCTTCTTTCTCTGTTCCTCAAAAGAAATGAACAAAATTGACGTAATAAATCAGTATTATTTTTCAGTCTCTATTGATTTGTTGTTTATTACTTGACATGATTGTCAAGAATCTTTAGATTTTGAAGCTTCTAATAAGCTTTCACAGAGATATCAAGAACAGATATTTTACAATAACTCTTCTTAAGTGTGTATCAGATTGATATAACAATACACTTCCTGTATTGTTATATGTATAACAATACATTGTTGATAAAATTCTTGAAGATTTTCCTCTTCCCTTCTTTTTAGACATTGACCATATGTAAAGGCAGACTCTCCCATAGGAAAAACTTCAGAATTTTCTGCAGTGAGAGTTAAGTGCATAATTAGTGAAAAGATTAAATCCTGGACAATTCTTGGGCATTTTTCCGTAGATGTGAAGAGTAACGTAAACACTCTGGATATCTGGGAATGGTGCTTGCCTATACAAAGTTACACACTTTTATACTGGTCTGTGGATAGTATCCAGACAGATAAATCTTTGCAAATTAAATTGAGTCATAACTTTTAACCTGCTTTCTCTTTCTTTCAACAAATCTCTTCAGTTTATATCCAGTATCTAGATGTATAGGTGAACTCCATTTTACTAATGTAGTTGTGATTGGCAAGAGCCTCATGAGTCACCGCTAATCTTCAAAACACAGTTGGGAAACTCTCAATTGAAAACAGAGCAAACAGAGGAGTGAAGCATGCTTACTATTTTGTGAGACATGTCCTAGCTTCCTGTTTATGATACTGAATGATCATGTCACTCTCCTCGGCTGCAAAATCCCCCCAAAGTTCTATACAGATCACATGAATTAGCCTGGCTGAGCTGGTTTGTACAAGAGCAGCCAATTCTGCAGAATCATGGGAGTAATAGTAAGACAAACACTGGTTGACTAAGAAAAACTTATAAATCCTTCAGGTCAGTAATTAGTCTTGCAGTTTTTGACTCAGAGTTCAAAGAAGTGACATGTGAATAAATATTATAGGAGAAGTGAAACAATTACTGGAATTCATACGACTGGCTGCAATCATGGGAATTAGAGACATTTAGTTTTCCTTTAAAATGTAGAATATGAAAAACAATTATTTTTCCTTCTTTCCACATGCTTCTACAGCACATATCCTTCATCACAACCAAGCTAATACCAGCCAACAAATATATCCTATTTTGTAGCCAGTGCACATCTCTGGTACAGTTTTTGGAGTGGTGGCTGCTGTCCCTAACACTGCGCTCTTGTGCTGTTGTTGACTACACTGGCTGCCATAATAGGTTTAACACACTTTTTTGAGAAAAAAATCCCCAGCAAATAAAATTCAGTCTTTCTAGTTTCAAGCAAACAAATCTTTTGGCTTATCTCTCCCTCACATGAGTTTCTAATAATTTCTGCAATCAGAAAGCAAAGCCCCAGGGAGGTAGGGGCAGTGAGAGATTACTCATGTTCTCCCTTCTCTCCCAACAGTTGCGGTATCTATTAATTAAATGTTAGGGCTGATGCATCAACTTATCTCTCTAGGATAAGGAAGCAGACACTGTTTCTTTCTTCACTTGAAATGAGGGTAAATTTCACCATGGAGCATGCTCAAGTGCTGCTATACCCAGCTAGTGTTGCCTGGTGGCAAGATGAAGCCCTTGCTAAAAGCAAGACGCAAGAACTGGAGGCTGCACCACCCTGAAGAAAACCCCCAGTATTTTGAAAGAGGGTGAAACCTACTGATGATCATATTTTTTAGTCTTGTGTTTCTACAAAGAAACTGTGAAGAACATGAGTGCCAAAGAGACTACCTATTTTTCCTTGGAAATACTATGGATGCATTCTCCAAGAAAATATGATCATTCAGTCATGACAAAATCAAAACATGCAATTTTAATTATAATGTCCCTTTTAGTCTTGCATTTGGCTCAGATTTTTGTGTATTCAAGCAGAAGTGTGGTTTCCTTGGGTTACAACAATGCCTATGAATGTCTTTCTTCCTACCTGAATTAGACTTAATCCTCTCTTGGCAAGGCAGATTTCTTTTTTATGTGTTTCTGCAGTACCAATCACACTGCCAGTGGCCAGTAAATTATTCGAATGATATCTGTGCAAATAACAATTGACTATCTTTAATTCAAATAGCTTGAATTTAGTTGATATTTTCCTGTATTTATGGCAGCAGCTGGAAGAGCCCCTTAACACTGATCCATTATCTTTGTTTTTAACTAGAGAAGCCCGGAAGATTCTGAACCTGCTGAAGTTCCTCCAGAGAGCAAGGTGATCAGCAAAAAAAGTTAGTATCAATAAAAACACTAGACAAGACAGGAGAATCCTTCAGACCTAAGATGGAATTGAAAGTGTGCAGCTGCCTTAGCTCTGTGCTTGCTGTGTGCTACATCACCACATCTCATGGTGCCTGGCTACATAATTTAATCTCTGCTTAAAGACCTTCTCAGCTGCCAACCCTGTAATTGTGAAGTTCATTAATCTTACACTGTCCTTGCTTTAATATTTGCTGTCTCACTGTTGCAATCTACTTTTCTAAAGCCTTTGCTTAAAGGGAAATAGTCAAAAATTAATACAAAACATATTTTTATAATTTTAAACTTAGCTCAGGCTATTATTTCTGAAGGTGGTGAAACATTTTTTTTGTTGGCTCACTATGTTAATATAATTCTGTGTCCTTCTTCTCTTACACAATAAAGCAGTAGACTCTTTAAACCAGTAATGATTAGTTACAGGTATGGAATTACAGTTCATGATGGCTCTCAGTTTTAGAATAATCTTTTTGCTTCTGAGAACTTCAAATAACTCCTGTCTTCTGTGGTTTTTTGCTGCTTAGCTACTACAAATAGAAAAATAGAGTTTAGACCAAATTTTGCCTTTAACCGTACTTTGTGACCTTGGTGAATTCAGTAGAGTTGCAGTCATTCAACTGAAGGAATACTATTTTAATTGAAATCAGTTTATTTACTATAACTCCCCTTTATTTTGCGATGTCAGATCTCAGGTCATCAGTTTGATTTATTTAAATATGTCATTATCTTCTTCCAGGTTTTTAATGTTCTCTTCTGTTCTTGTGGACTTCATTTCTATTTCTGAAGCATTAGAAATCTGGATTTTAATTTCTTCACTCTCACCTCTCCAGTAGTACACAATCCAGTGCCAGTTTGAACGTGACTACATAGTTCATCTCTAGATATTTTTGTTCACTTCAATCATCATTACCTGCTAAGCACCAACAGATTTCTAGTGATCTCAATGTTATTTGTTCCAAGTAACTAAGTTTGGGATAGTTTCTCAGTAATCTTTGTTTAGTTTAATTTTTCCTCATACCTCGATTTTATCTCCATAAGTGAAACCTTAGTAGGGAAGTGGGGGGAGGTTATTTGGGGGTTTTTTTTGGGAAAACATAATTACAAAATTTGTTTCATTATGGTTCTTTAAAATAGCTAAGTGCATAAACATATTTGGGTACCTTGATACTGAGCTAGGCATTTCTTCCACTAAACTGAATGGAATCTGCAGGTCTAAGAGAGAAGCCTGACAACTCCAGAACTGCAAAGCTTCACTGTAAATGCCTGCCAAGTAGGACTGCAAAAGGAGTCAATCACCTTAGATAGTCAGGGAGTAACTTAGAAAACAAGAAGCTTTCTAAAGAAAAATATATCTGAGTGGCCCTCTTCTCATTTAGCCATACTTGTTCTATCGAGATCAGAGAAGACTAAACAGTAGCATTTTATATTTGATATACTTAGTGACTCTTTACATTTACTAAAACTATTTTTTCTGTGTTCATCATGGAAACATTGGGAAAAGATCTATTTATGGATAAATGTTTGCTTTAAACTCTTATTCTAAACTTTAAAAGTGTAGTATATGTTGAGTCTTGTACCCAATAGTTTTATGAAAATTATAGGATATGCTATATTTGAATTTGCTGAGTTCTAATTCCCTATTTAAGCAGAGAGAGAAAAAAAAAGTAAGACTGTTGGAGAAGAAGAGGCTTTGTAGAAATAGTTAAGGTAATAAGTTAATAGTTAAGAGTTTGTGTTGGAATATAATGCAGTGAGATAATTGCCAGTAACAAAGCTGCTTTAAAATAGGCTCAAAGTAAAGTAAGATAAACATTCAGATTTGTTTATACATGCATCTTCTTAACTTTCTGTCAAGTAAGTTCACAAAACTTAAATCAGTAATTGCTCCATAATGTTAACCTGATCCCTGTGTTATACTGCAACACACTGGAATGAGTTCCAGTAATCATGGTGTATCTTCTCCAACAATCAGATACTTGAACAAAACAGACTAATAAGACCTCAGGGCAGACCATGATTTCATCCTTGCCAGTGCTTATAACAAATCACAAACTTAATGTAACGCAGCAATCTATTATTTCTATGTAATTCATGCTCTGCACTATTGATTATAAACTGCCCATAGTGTTTAGAAAGAACTGTGCAAACTGGGGACATCCACGTCCGGCTCTGTAAGCTGGCAGGAAAATCTAACAAGGCTGCCAATTTTTCTGAACCCACAGAGCTCCCAGGCAACTAGGGAGGATTTTCTGGATACGGTTGTTAGGCTTTTATGTGCTCTGTGTGTTTTTTATAATAGTCTGAAGACTTCAGTTCTAGCCAGTTTCTGTAAGAAAAACATCTCCCCCATCACTATAAAATGTTCATCTCTGAGAAACATTACTGGAGTGAAACCTTGTAATAACTGTGTTCAGACAGATCTGTGCAGCTTCATGTTTGCTCCTTAGTCTGTCATATTATGTCTATGTGGGGTCACCAAAAGTCAGAAAAATACATATTTAGGGCCCAAATCATGACCCTCTTTGTTCAGGCCTGAAACCAACCCTTTTCAAAGTGTTCTGTTCATTCTGTGTAAAGGGAAGCTGGATGAATTTCTTGACAGATATTAGGCAGCCCTGCTTGCAAGATTGTGGATAAAATGAATGAAACAAAGTACAGGATGGGGCAGCTAATTATGTGTTGTTAAGTTTAGACATTGAACCTATATGGAGCCTTGTTGCTTCTTGAAGAGATACACTTCCTCCCTGTGAATCTGTTCTGCATTCCACCCAGCTGTCTCTGTCACAGGCTGGGCAGAGAGACTGTCTCTAATTCCCTAGCTTGATCTCAGTACTTGCATCACTAGTGGCACCTTTCTACTCATGTCAAGTGACATGAGGCCATGAACACTCAGTACACTGGTCCACAGTAAAACAAGGTCACTGAACAGTATGGGAAAGACAAGCAGCCATCTACACCCATGAGTGGTGCTCCAGACAGGAGTACTATGAGCATAACAGCCATTAATTGATTGGAACAAATGTTGGATATAAGCATGCTGTAACCCTCTACTATAAGTGATACTCTTAGGCTTGTTGTCTTTCATTTCTATCTTTCACTGTAATACAACTGCATAAGAAAACCAGACCCTGCAGATATTGCTCAGTAGTAGCAAGCTTTACAGGATTAAAACAATCAGCTATGTGAGACCAAATATTTATCTTCACTGTAGCTGTGTAATTCTGTGAGCAACCGTGGAAGAACTCCACATAACATCTAGGAAAACTTGAGTGAATTTCACCAAATAAAGAAAGAATATAGAGAATAAATAGATATAAAGAAATATATAAATAAAGAAATATAGTAGAAACCCTTAGGATGCATCATGAGACTGGACTCAAGCCAAATTTTTTGTCTAATAGTTGACCTAGTAAGAATAAGGAAGTCATTTCCTGGTATTTGCATCTCATTTTGAATTGTTCTGGAACCTTCTTTTTTGTTTCAAATGTATTGAAGGACATGTAATAACAAGGACAAAGCAGAAAAACACTATTTCCCTCTGATTACTACAACTTTCTGTAATGTTATATGCAAAGACACCAAAAACCCCATATCATTTGTAACATAACAGAAGTGGCAATATCTGTTTAGGTTAAAACTGGGCTTTTTATCTGTTTGTTTGTTTCCCGAGGTAAGAAAATCAGCTTGTTAGCAATAATGGTTCTGGTGGGCGACAGTCTTCACAATTTTGCTGATGGCTTGGTAATAGGAGCAGCATTCTCATCCTCAACAGAAACAGGTGTGACAACGACTGTTGCTATTTTATGCCATGAAATTCCTCATGAAATGGGTAAGAAATATATGTGTGCATTTTTCCTGATTGGCTTTGCATTTCCAGGTTTCCCAAAAAGTTCTTTCCTGTATGAGATTTGTGGGAATTCCTGCTTATAGAATCATGAACTATAACATTACTATGTGAGACTGATACTTTCTTTGCCCTTCACAAAAACCAGAGGAGGCTTCTGTACTCGTTACTGGATGCCTTCCCATCTCACCTTCTCCAAATGCAAATGACATCAGGTCAGGAGTGACCTGTTATTCTTATGTGTACAGACACAAAAAATAATAAGCTGTAAGCAAGACCCGCATGTGCATAATGGCCATGCCTGAAACAATGGGCTATCCAAGAGTTTCAACATGCAGCAGAGCTATTTAAGCAAATATTCCTCTTGCTACCCTCATTCCTGCTGCTAATCAAGAACAATAAGATAATAAAAGGTGCATGTCTTATTTTACTAGTGGACAGGTCGGGAAGACTGTTCTGTTGAATATTGCCCTTGATTGACTTCCTGTGGTAAAACTTCCAGCATGGCTGAAGCTGCTCCTGACATTGTGTTGGTGAATGTTTATAAATTGAGAAGTTTGAGATGAGGACTGCAGGTTCTCATTTCTGTCATTAAATGACTGAAGATTTCATGTGCTATGTAGAAAACTCTTCCAAACAAAAAGGTGGGATGGAGGACTACTGTAAAACTGGTATCTCTTGTTTGCATAGCAAAAAAAAAATTGAAATACCTGACACTTACCTCCAAAGACACCTTCTTAATTCTGGGGCAGTAGTGCCCCAGTGTCAAAGTGGCATTTTTGCACTCATGGAGCAAAGTTTTTCAAATCTTCTGCTGTGGGCCTGTTACGGAATCTTTTATTTGAGAAGAAAAATCTATGATGGGATTCTGATGTACAACTCGCTCCAATTGGTTAGGACTGAAATCAGTGGAATTAAACTCAAACTGGGATCAGACCGGCATAGATTACTCTGATTTGCAGCACCTGTAAAACGCTCAAAGACCGTGCTGCGATTATACCCACATGATTTGAGCTGGCAAGTTCCCAGTGGAGAAAGGTTTAGAAACTCTGGAAACCATGTGACTTCTCTTTTGCATGTATCCAAGTTGGAAATGTCACAGAACATAGAGAACTAACAGAAAGCCACTCCTCAATACTGTATGCTATCTTTAGGAACAGCTAAACAAGTACAAGTCAATATGACTTTTTGTTGTTTTGAGATTTTTCTTTCACACAGGACAAGTTTATAACTAATTCTACAGAATTCTACAGGCAGCCCTCCATCATTCACTATCTTTGTGCATATCCTAATTATTTTCCTTCATATTTTATTACCAAGAGTCTTAAAAATACATTTATCAGCTAAATAATAAATGTTCTGTCTTTTTCTCTATGCAGGAGATTTTGCTGTGCTGCTAAGTACAGGGCTCCCCACGAAGATTGCAATTTTGATGAATTTTATAAGTGCACTAACAGCATTCTTAGGACTTTATATTGGCCTTTCTCTATCGACTGACCCATCCATTCAAAACTGGATCTTTACTATTACAGCTGGAATGTTCTTGTATTTATCTTTAGCAGAAATGGTGAGAACTTCAGTCTATTTTTATATTTTCCTTATAGCACAGCCGTATCATAGATGAGTGTCAGACAAATGCATGGGGATGAACGTGGAGAGAAAAAGAGTTCATAGGCTTGTTGGGAAGAGCATGTTGTCTGCCCTGTGTGTGCAGAGTGCTTAGAACAGTAATATGGTTTTGTTTTGTGTCACTCTCATGCTAGGTGTCTTTATAATGAAAAGGGGAAATAAAGGCCATTAAGGGACTAAGATAAGAGAAAGGCATAATGGACTTTCAGAGTCTTTTTAAAAAATTACTTTAAAGACCTTTAAACAATTTATTTTTAATTACTTAGTAAAAATTATATATTTGAACTTCAGGAGTTTTTAACATCTTGAAAAAATTGGTTACATTTTTCTTTTTCTGCCCTTTTCTTTTTATATTTTTCACCCATTGTTTCAATGCAAATTTGCTGCTTCAGAACTAAAATGTAAGATGCTTGTCCTGAACATTTCCTTTCTGTCCTAGGGAGGTTTCAATGAGCTCTTCAGCAATTAAAAAGCCTTCAGATTACCTCAACCTTTTTATATTTGCCCAATATTTTTCATACTCCCAGTTCAATAGCAATGATCTCTCTATAGAAAAGTGTGAAGATAGGAGGTAGGGAGAAGGTCTAAGGACAGAGCAAAATGTGGAAGAATCATAGCTCATGCAGATGCCTCAGGCCACATAATTTATTGAAGAGATGGATGTGTTACACTCGTAGGAATGCAGAACATATATACCTGCCCAGCTTTGTCACGGGGCTCTTTATAATCATGTGTTCATGTAAAGTTTCTTGCAAGCTCCTCCACAGAGATGGAATGTTTTGAGTGAGTACATCAAGAGGGAGGAAAAAAATAGTCTCTTCATAAATTATTACTTTGTTTTTTCCCAAGGCTGTCTGTCTCTCTCTTGTGTTCATTACCACCCCTTGTGTTCATTACCACTTCATGCCTGAGATGCTCTATACCAGGTTCAGGCATCATACTTTAAACCTGATATGCCATTCCAGTATTATAGCCTATTTAAAATTCTACTTACATTAATTGATCTTAGACCTTGGTAGTATTTTTGTCTATTTTTGCTACTGTAAGTAAAGTAAAATGAACATAAAGTGCACCTAAGAGCTTAATAGGGAACTGCTGAAGGATTGTGGATGGTCAGCAGTCCTGACTGAGGTGGTAAATAGCAGACAAGAACACTGTGTACCAAGTTGCAGCTTGTTCTGACAGAGAAATTTGGAAGTGAAGCTGCCTACCAACTGTGTAGGCATGATTTTACTAATGGATCTAAGAACAATGTACATGTATTTTTCCTTCAGTGTAGGATCGGCATCCATCAGGGATCCACAAGCTCGTAGAACAATACCAGGTTTTTCCCTGAGTCTTCAAAGCAATGTATCAGCTGTAACTCCCAAGAGAAAATATAGTTCCAGGGAGAGACAGGGACATGTTTTCCCTTTTTCTCAGCTTGTCGTCATAATCTTGGTCTTGATGTGAAGGGGAGAAAGAAGGGAGAGAGAGGGGAGGATCTTATTTCTCTCAATCCCTTTTATTAATAGGACTATCATCAGCCTTTCTCTGCATTTTGTCAAAAGAGCTGCCATCAGGTGGCTCACCTGTTTGTCAGTGTCAAATATCACAGGGATTATTTTATTTTAAAAATTATTTATGTAGCACTGCAGGGATCTATAGATCTGAAAATTTTTGCATGTTAGTATAGTACATCTCAAGAGAAAATGAGCCATTCTTCATGTATTTTTCAACTTTCTGCACAGAAATGTGTTCTGTTCTCTGCTGCATTCTCATCTACAAGCAGCAATCATGAGTGCTCCTGCCAGTGGTGTGCAAACACTTAATAGTACACAAAGCTTGACTATAATTTTCAGTACTTGTTTTATGGGCTTTCACATATTCATGTGCTTGTCAGAGCAGCAGTTAAATAAAACTGAACAGCATCACTGGTTTCTGCACTGAGGAACACTGAGGGGTGTGAGTGGAGGTTTGTTGACAGAACAACACTGTGAGACTGCCACCAAAGACAAAGTACCACAAAACTACTTCTGTGGGTAATTAAAGGTTTTTCGTTTCTACAAATGGCATCTTAACTCCATTAGCAAGCTGCATAGACTAATAATTACAGAAACTGAATAAGGGACAAAAGATAAAATCACTTATATCCATCACTTTTCACCAAGAAATTATGCAAAACTGAAGTTTACTCTGACTAATTTTGAAAATGTTTTCAATTTTGAAGATAAGGGAGTAGTTTTTAAACTGATTTACTGGACTGTTGCAGTGTAGCAGCCATGCCACATGTGCCCAGCTTGGTAGAACTCTTTTTTTAGCCAGTACATGCCTGACAGCCTCTCATGCCTTCTTGCAGTAAGCTGCCTCTTATTTCTTCTTATCTTTTGTGTGCTCATGATAACATGAGGTGGAGTGGAATAAAGCAGTCCCTTGATTAGCAGTACCTCTTTTGCCTCTGACAGACTTGAAGCATTAGCAAGTGTGATAGCTTTTGACAGCTTGGATGTGGTGCTATGTTCCCTTAATTTGTGAAGTGGTTTGCATCTGCCAGTTGAGTAGGCCTATGCTTCTTAAACAGCAAGTTTCTCTCTGCTGTACCACACACTCTGTTATTCAGGGAGAGTTGGGTAACCATAGCTGATACTGTGACAGCAACCATTTTATTTTAACAGATAAGCAAGGGTGTCACACTAGGTATGGCTACAGAAATGGTTTGTGTTGATAACATGCACATAGGTTAGATGGAGGGAGCAGACATCAGCATTGGACATGGAAAGGGTACTACTTGCTAAGAAATACTTTTGAAAATTCTCTTAGGAGCCTACTGTGCATGTGCGTAGCTCCTAAATTGTCACTGACAGCAATAAATAAATTATCACTGCCAGCAATGAAAATACTATATTTTACAGCGGGAAGAAAAATGTTCCTGTTTGGAGAACTAGTTCACTCAGGCACTGGAGAAGAGGACAAAATAGACTGATTATAAGGATAAATAAGAAAGACTAAACATCTGGACTGGAACCCTGGATTCAGGCTGGGTCTTAATTAACAGTCTTTACCTATATACTAAAAAACCCCTGTGGGCTCTGAGCACTTAAAACTGTCAGTTCAGATTTTGGTTTACATCAGAACTTTGAGGTGTTTATACTTGCTTTAGATTAAAAATTTCTGATTATCTTTAAACACTGATCAAATATAACTACCTAAGTTTCTGTACCGTAATTTAAACCACTGTCTGGTTATAATGAAAATCCAGGGCATTTGGGTTTCCCTGTTATTTTCAGGCAAAACTTTACAGTGGAGGCAGATTTTTCAGTACAGTTTTCTTTTGGGCCCATGCCAGCTTTCAGAGGAAGAAGAACGTAGGAGAAGCAACCCCAGAGACCCCTGTCTGACAGAGGGAAGGACAAGCATAGCAAACGCTCCCGTTAACCTCCTTGGTCAGCACCACTCCATTGTCTCCCAGTGGCTGCTGCTGTTACAGCTAGTGCAAAGAGGCTCCAAACTGCAGAGGAACTCAGTTTTATTCAAGCACAGAAAAAAACACACAACCAAAAGCAGAGGTCAGCACCAGATCATTGCTCTGTATTTATTTCCAGAGTTGATGTGACAGTATTAGCAGTCGTCAGTGTTTCCCCTGCATAAAGCAAAAATATTAAGAGAATTTGAGCCTGAGGCATCATTTTTGCAAGCTCTGTTTAGACACATATTTAGTTTAAAACTTTTATAAAATACACTGTGTAGAGTGAAAGATCAATGCAAGTAGCTTTCATTATGATTATAAACAAGTGTTGCTCCATTACTTGATTTAAAACTCACAGAGAAAAATACTAAACATTGTGTTTTTCAAGCGTATTTTAAAAGTCCTGTGTTCTACTTGTACATTTACTAAAGCCCAAGTAAATAGGAGTGTTGCCAGTTATTTCAGAAAAAGCATGATTGACCCTATATATAGTACTGAAGCAAAAAATACTCCAACTAGTTTATTCCCACAAAAGGAAATCACTAATTTTACTAAATAAGCATTTCCTTGCAGACAGCTGTATAAAATTACTACAAACTACTGAGAAGTTAACAAATTTCAGTCTTGTTTATAATTCTTGTCAGTGCCAGTAAAAGAACCAAAGTGGGTAGAATGTGATTAATTTAAATATTTCACTGTCAAGATCACTTTTGTCAAAATGTACAGAAAATGCTACACATTAATAACTATAGTCAGAAGCTCAGCATTTTGAAAGTTGGGGTTTTTTTTAATGAAGTTTGCCTTGTTTTCCCATAACTTTTTTTTCCCACAGATGAATGTATCTGGCTCTCATTCTGGTGTCTTATTCTTTTTTTAGCTTCCTGAAATGACTCATATTCAGACACGGCGACCCTGGTTGATGTTTCTCCTACAGAACCTTGGATTACTATTAGGCTGGCTTTGCCTCTTACTTTTGGCTGTATTTGAACAGAAAATTAAAATATAAGTTTTCTGTTGGAAATCTTGAAGTACCACTTATGACAGTGGATAGCATTATTCACAATTTTGTCATGTCTGCTATAGTGATATGTAAATTAAGTTGCCGGGATTTTATATCTGAACAGTCGATAACTATTTTAGTTTATTAACTTATTGTTCAGATTTTGTAATTATTTTTTTGTAAACATGAATGTTTAGAATTATGTTTTATTTGTTACTGAGTTTACCAGATCTCATGCTCAAACTCACAGGAGCTTTTAATTAGTTTTTATTGAGACTATTCTAGTTGAATGCTCTAAGTGATCTCTGCCAGTCTGATTGAAGAAAAGAATAAAACACTTTTGTATGCAATAATTAAAGTCGACTAACCATAGTTGAATAATTTGAATAAGGAATGTTTTTTTGCCTTTTAGTACAAAGAATCGGTGTATTTCTTTAAATCTGAAAAGCACAGCAAAGCTAAACTGCTAAATGGCATAAAGCAATCTCATGAAGTCTACACTATCTATGTTGACAACGTAAAGATTCTCATCAGTTGCATCTTGCTGGTCCACTGTGGCAGGAAAAAAATGATAAGTGTAAATGTTGAAGTTTATGATATAGAAATTTGAGAATACCCTTTTCCAACTACAATACAGTTTCTCATATGTGTGATGGAATCTGTGACAGTCAAGCACTGGACTAACTACTTTTTCATTATCTCACCTGTGGTGATTGCTTATAGAAACTGCTTATGAACTGCTGTTTTTCCCTGATATCCCTTCCAGGCTTCTCAAATGAAGGGATTTCTTGAGCCGAATGTTGCTTCTGAGACATCACATTCAACAAAAACTTGCCTTCCTGTCAGCAATTAGCTTAATCATAGATATGTGATGTGCATTGTGGAAAGAGCTTTTTCGATTGCCTAGAGTGAATGTGGCCTCACTGCAACTCCTCCCATCCTGAGCGATTTTTGTGTAATTACTCCTCTTCATTTCAAGGTAATTCTGCATAAGTTGAGATGATTCATTTAATTTAGTATTGCAGAACCAGGTCTGAAACAAATACACAAATTCTGCCCTGATTCTGTTGTGCTGAGCAGCTTCCAGGAGGTATTGAGCAACACTCAGCTGAGGGATTTCAGCTATTTACATGCTCTCAATTTCTGGTGCAAGGACTTCTCCCCCACCTTATTTATACTTTTGTATGAGGACTGAATTATGTTCTTTATTTCTCCTCTGATGAGATGTGGAAATAGGGAGAGCAAGTTACAGAACAGACATTCTTTATGCAGCAACTGAAATTTTTTTTAATTGTCTTAACTCAGTCTTGAAATATCTCTACATTATGACACAACATGACTGTCTCACAATGTGTCCTGTGTTTATTTGATAGCTCCTAGTGAAGGCACAATTATTCTCATATTACAGAGGGGAACAGAGTCTACTCTCCTAGAGCAGACTGTCAGACCTGTTCTCAAAAGCTTCATGGGAACCATACTAAATTATCAAAATACAAAGTGAAAAAAACCCCGAATTTCACTGTTTATGATAGCCCATGTTCCTGGGCTTGTGAACCCTTACTCAACCACAGGAAAAAAAAACAAATACTTAGAGAAAATTTTAAAAGTAGATATGTATTCATTTTCAGTACCTGTTAGTTATGGGAATCTGTAGCAAATACCCCAATGCAAATCTAGACAAACCTAGACATTTACATACCTTCAGAAACCTTGTGCCAAACAATTTATCCAAGGTAACACAGGAAGTCTCTATCTGAAAGGGGAGTGAACTGAGCTCTTTTTAAGGCCCAAAGTAAAATCCTAGTGTCTTTTATTTAGGTGTGCAAATATTACAATTGCTTTTTCTGTTGATATAACTTTGAAAGGTGAATTGAGAAGCTATGTCTAATGCTTCTGTTTTCAATGTTTACATTTTTTTCAGGAGTTTGTGCTTGATTTTATTAAGGTAATATTTTTAAAAAGTGGTTTCTCAGTATTTCATCTGTTTGTTTTGGCACTGAGTCACTTCATGACCTTCAGCTGTGACAGTCAATTCAAGCAATAGCAGGGCATCACTGGACGTAAGCAAAATCCATTCTTGTATCAGATGGTGCAAATGAATATTGGAAACATTCATTATTTCAAAGAGCAGAGTTACCATAGTTTGAATGCTTATGTATGCCTGATGTTACAAGGTTACCAATATGATCGTGTTTTGGTAATGTTATTGTATTCTGAAATATTTGTCTACTATTTATTAATGTGTCTGAAAAAGGGCGAGTACTTTCTGGCAGTGTGTGCTTTGAAGTTGCATATGAGCATAGGTTCCCATCCTGACATCATCTGTGAACATATTGTATCCACATCTGTTAAGAAAATGCCGTCTTTTGGCTATATGTGTTTATCAGGCACCTTGATCACATTTGACAACCAAATGTATTTATACAGCTTCCACCACAGGCACAGATATGTTGATCGGAATGCCAGTTAATCTTTATTTCTGCCACAGAGCTCTTAGACTTTTGTGGTGTTTGTCAGTAAATGAGTAGTTCTATGATCATTTTGCCCTGGTGTCAAATCTGAACACCTGAAGTCTCATCAGCAAATGAAAGTTTGAATTCCTGTGGCACTTATGAGAGAACTTATCTCACTACTTAAGGCTAGTGCCTCTGCTGTAAATCTCTTTACATTAGTGTCTTTAAAAAGATACTGAAGGTGGAGTATTACCACATGTAAATCAAGACTTCTAGCCTTACAGAGGGCTGGAATCTGTTACTATAGATCACTGAAACAGAAAAGTAAATAAGCTTTACACCAAAGAGATTTGCCTGTGGAATTCCTCGTTTTAGTTAATGTTCTCTAAAAATTCCAAGAAAAATAACCGAGTATGTTTTTGTGTCCCTACAAAAGAGAAGACTCTGCACAAGTATTCTTATGATGCATTCTCTTTTGGTTTGTTTTAAATTCTGTAGATTTTGTTCACAGAGATTTGAACCAGACCTGTTTTTAAAGCCAGGTACATCTTTCTGTTGCTCCAAACCTAACAGACAGAGAGTATAATACGCCAATGTTTTCATTGCACCAAATCCTGTGTGAGGACTGCAGAACTTTATCACTTGCAGCCCTTAAATCAGGACTAGGTTTCTCTGTAAGAGGTATGCAATTACTCAAACAGATGTTATGTGCTTGATGGAGAGATTACTTGGTGAGGTTTTACAGCCAGCAAGGCAGCTCTAACTAGATAATCATAATGTTCCTTTGAAACTTTAAATACATGAATCTATAGATACAGGAATTTTTCTGGAAGGAGCTGCTTAGCATTTGTCCCTTTCATCTATTCTTAGTTTTCAGGCACCCTTAAGATGAAACGATCTTGCTTTCCTACTCAGAAAATTAGAGAGAAAAGGAAAGGTTGAAAGAATTTGTTTGCTACAGTATTTTTTTCTTGGAAGTCAGATGGCAGAGTGCCTCACGAAGAGTACTTCCAATTCCTAACTACCAGCACTCCTAAGCATGAGAGCTGACCTTGTACCTCTCTTTTCTGTATATATTACACATTATCCAGTGACTCCTAAGATAAATAGTACCTTCTTTGCAGTTAGTTATAGTAATGCCCTCAGAAGTTTCTGGAGATCATCTGCATGTTTAAAATACTGCCATCTATTCCTTTACTGTATTTTATGCTTTAAACATGAATGTGGCATTTCTCCAGAAACCGGAAAATACATAAACATAGACATAGAAAAATACAGAAAACATCATTAGTTTTTGGTATTTACCCTTGGATTGTTTTTCTATCATCCTACCATTGCACTTGGGAAAGCAAATTATCATTGTAACAGTTTTAAGCAGGTTTATGTCTGTCTGATGTATGGATTAGGGCTGATACGTTATCAATGTCCTTAGCTTTTCTTTCTTTTCTGTAACCTTTTGTCAAGCCTTCCACTCATTTTAAAAATAAGCTGCCTTCTATTGTGACTGTAGCTGTAGGAATGTGACTACAGAAAATACAAGCAGTAGTTACACAATGGCTTTAATCAAAACAAAAAGTCCTGCAATTTATTTTACTAGACCCACCTACATTCCCTTCTCCCCAAAAGAACAAAAAATCCACACATGGAGCTGTTGCTCTGGGTCACGTAGGGAAATGTAAGAGGTGCCTCTTTCCTTTTATGTCCCTGATAAGAGGACCAAACACAACGGGAGACCCTGCACAGACGCCTGGACGCATTGAAGTCCCTGCCAAGCTGCCATGGGCGGCAGCGAAGAGCAGCATCCCGGGGCAGGGGTGCAGGGACCGGGAAGGGCTGGTGCCGCTCCCCCCTGCAAGCGACAGGACACCGAGCAGGCGGGGGACTCCCGAGGGGGAACCGCAGGGCGGCACTTCAGCGCCTGCAGCGGGAGGATCCGAGTGTTTACAGCTGTCTGTCTCACCCTGCTCACTGCAGGGCACATTCTCAGATGGATCATGTTGCCTTGGCTTTGGAAGTGAATCGTGACAGCGGTCCGGCCGATACCCCCGTGAGTGCGGGCCCCCGCAGGGCAATAATCCGCAGGACCCCAGCAGTCAGGATAATCCCAGGGATGCCCAGGGAGGTCCATCTCCGCGGTACAGCTGCAGGGAGCCCAAACGGAGCGCGACGTGCTGGTCTCTCCTCGCCAGGGTCCGCTCTGACATTGCCAGAGAGCATTAAGCACAAGATTACCTGGCAACCTAAATCTGCCTAGCGACCATTTACATATTGGCCCAAGTTAATGCCTACCGACTCAAACGCAGTGCTGTAGGTGTGTCTATATGTGACATGGTTTTATTCCACGGCAGCTGGCTGGGGGACCCCCCCTCCTCCTCCTTTTCACAGAAGCCAGAAGGAGCCAGAAGGACCTAATTTGATCCATCCAAGAGATATGCATAGGGAAGTAGATTAGTCAGTTATTATGATATATTCCAGTCTTAAATTAAGATCACACCAAATTGTTCTCCATGGACTCTCATGCTGCAGGAAGGGCAGCAGGACAATGCCTGCACTGCTCTGTTGGGTGGCTGCCCAGGCTATCCTCGTCAGGGTACATGCTTGGTGAATGAATAGCAGCCGTAGCTCAGGCCTGTCAAGTGTTACAGAGTATCCCAGGTGTCCCTGTATTGCTGGTGTGTATCCGCCAGCACACCACCTCAGGAAAACTCTTTTTGGCTTTTCTGGCAAGGACTTTCTAGTGTTTGTCCTTCCACCTGCTATGCAAATACCATAACCCATATGATACGGGCTGTTACCTGGTATTTTTCACCACCCATACTGATGGTTTTGGACAGGTTCTTGTGTTGCAACTGTTTATCTCTTCTGATGATAAGGACAGGTTTCTGTGTTGCCACAGTTTATTTCTTTTGAAAGGAAAACAGGGTTGGAGATTTCACTGAGAATCATGCAGAAGGAGATATGATTATATACACAGCGGTACCAGTAACGCAACTCATTTTTGGAGAGATGCTGCAGTGAGTACTGAGCACAAACACAAGTAAGTTATCTTTTGATTCCACACTGAAATGTGTCGGTGTTGTCTTGGTGGCCTTGGGTGGTTTTATCACAAAAAACTGGTAGTGTGTCCTAGTTTCAGGACTGCAAAGGCCATCTATGTATTCCTGTGCAAAGGCATAGTATGAGCTCTGCAGCAAGAGTACGCCTACTTTTTGACTGTCATCCCAATCCAGAAGGGGGTGGGTATTGAATTTAAGTATACAACCTAATGTCAGCTATATGCATGGTACAGTGACTCAGGAGCAGGTAGCTACAATCATCAGCAAGTTTAGAAAGCTGTACATGGGCAATATACATCTGGTGGTTTGGGATGCCCAGGACAGCACAGCAGCATTCAGAAAGCATCCACACTGAGCTGTAGCCATGAATGCAATTCTTTTCCCAGGTATTATCCACATGAGACGTCCCATGAATGTTAGAATCATTCTGTTACACTCCAGAATGTCACTGATGATTACTTTTTGTGCACTTAGCACAAGGTTTCAGAGAAAAAGATGAAATGGACAATAAGGCCTCTTCTGTAATATGGTAAAAAACTGAACACAAGTGGCAGGGCACTCTAAATTGCATAGTGACTCCTCATCCTGCACAAATGCAAAGCATCTCCCTTTTCACTTTGAGACAAACAGGGCAAAACTGATACATAACAGGAAAACCAGAACAAGGAAGTGTCCAGGAGAAAGTTCTTGTGGATGACTGTGTAAATGGGAAAACAAACAAGAAATACATAAAGAATATTACTCCCTCCTCATTGCAGTACCTTCTCATTGGCAAACACAAACCCCACACAATTCTCTCAAATGTTGCTGGAAAATATTGGGGCTAAGAAGTCAAGTTTTAACACTGGAAATAGTTCACATATTAAAAAATAGATGACTTTCAATAACTCTTAAATTTGAGACAGGCATTGTAAATATGATCAGTATGTCCATAGCCATGTAGTTTGGAAAATACATATTCATAGTTTATGAAATCAGTATAATTTTGTGCACAGGATTTCAATTCCATCTCAAGTAATGAGAGGGAAAAAAGATTATGAGAGCATAGTCCATTTTCTAACATTTCCTACTACCATAAAACTGGGTTTTCAAATTGGCTTTTTGTACTTGCAATTAGCAAGAATATGCCATTTGTCTAGACAACAGAGTAGCTGAATATATGATGTTTCTGGCATTATTAGGGTAGATTAAGAAAGCACATGACTATTTGTAAATTCCTTTCTAGCATGTAGTATTTTAATACACCATCACAATTCTTAGGTTGGAGTGCACGCAATTAACCCTTCATTCTCGACTGTGATTCCTGCTCATGGAAATGTGTTTTCTAGAAGTAATTAAAATGTACTTCACTTGAGTGAAGTGGCTTTCATTCTTTCCTTCCCTTTCTCTCACTTAATTTCTCCCACCAATATAATTCCTGCTATGTATTAAGTTTCAGTTTTGGTGGAGAAAACCTGATTTTTTTTTTTTTTTTTTAAATATTATAGTGTGTGTTGGATCATGGGCAAGAGAGACTTTAGAAAGGATGGTCTGAATTCTAAAGAAGGATAAATAAAGCAAGAGATTCCTACCTTTTTTTTTTTTTTTGGTTGATTTGTTGCCTGGGGTTTTTTTTAATTGTTTGTTTTATTTTGTTATTAGGAAATATACTCCAGCTTTAAAAGGAAAAAAAAGGAACAACTAGAACCCCAACAAAGTATTCAAATGTCAAGGTGCAAATACTGACACTGGTATTCACCCATCTACATTAGACTGCAAGTGATCAGGTCTTCTGCACATGTACAATCACTTTTTTTTAAAGCTATTGCTTCCCAGCTGAGACATGGTAACTGACCCTGGGCACATGCCTAATCTTTTTCAAATTCTCAGTAAAACAGTTGCTAACCACTTTCATTTCGACAGCCTACCAGTATTATGGATGAAGACACAGAAAAACAGTTTCTAATAATGGATAAATATTTGATTTAGGCAATAAAAACTGAAAATTGATGATGACTAGAAGTAGATATGTACTTGCAATACACTCTTGTAGTTTATAGTTCTGGTATGAATGTAAACTATAGCAAAAACAAGAGTTGGTTTTGAGTATCTCGTATTGATTTCAAGTAAGAAATATTTCATACTTTTCCCTTCAGAATTCACAACAGAAAGAGTAGATCAGACAGTAAGAACAAACCTTCAGGTCCGTGGCTTTCTCAAGAATTACATTTTCGTATGTTCAAAATAGCTATTTGAATAGTAAAAATGCCCTTTCCCACCTTCTGCACTTTTGTCCTACCTATTTCAGAAATAGCCACCTTGTACAAAGAATTGCCAAGCTTGTTCCCCAGGGAAGTTGGTGGTTCACATGGTAAGACACACACAGTTTTGGCAGAAGAGACACTAACGTTCACTGTATTCATGGTTACAAAATAGCATCAGATATCGTCATCAAGACTTTGCTCTTAAATGCTCTTAAAATCAGTGAGACTTTACAGCATGTAAAGAATAAACCACTTCTGAATTCTCATGTTCGTTTTATATTGGCAAAATTTTAGTAAAAGCAGTAACTTCTACTTCATGCTATTTTAAACGAAAGACAACAGGGGCTTTTGGATTCTTTATAACAAAACTCCCAAGTCTGCACAGTGCCTCTGTTACTGAGATCTACATGATAAGGAGATCATCTGAAATACAGCTGGCAACCAGCACTGTTTCTCAAGTACTGTAAGTTCCTAGGCAGTATGTTTGATGAAAAACACATTGCATGTTCATTTATCCCCTATGTCTATTTAAAATATGAGATATAAACATCTCTACTACAGACCAACTCAAAAAACCTATATCTGGTTTACATCCTTCAGTCACCGCAAGGACACTTCATTAGCAAAATCCATTGTGGAACTGATTTTTAACAAAATAAAAGTAAATTCAATTTGTTAAGTTTAGTCAGATCATGTAATACCCTTCCAGTAAGTCTACCCCTGCAGTTCTATCTGCCTTGTGGTATTATTTTCTGGTGACAGATAGGCTGCTGCAAATACTTCTACCATAATTAATCTGCTCCAAGGGAAAAAAAAGAAAAAAGAGTTGAAAGTAAACTTCTAAGTTACTTGGTCCTGCACCTTACAGTGTGAATGGGTCCTTGAGGTTTTTAGGTCTATGAAGGTAAAACAAATAAAACAAAACAATTTCCCATGCAGTGACAGGGAAGAAGCAGTGTTTGATATGTCTGTGATGACAGATAATAATCATCAATAGTAATGTAACAGTTTTGGCACTAGTTTTCTTGTCTTTAACTCTGCCTGTTGGCTACATCTACTATTTTCACTCTAATTATGCAGTGTTCCATATTACCTATTTAAATGAGAAAATAATCAATCAAGTTATCTCAGGGAAAATCTAGTGAAGAAGAGAGTTCCTTCACAAATGAGATTTTTCCATGTCTTGTCTCTCACATTATCTCATCAGCTGTGTTCTGCAGAATGGTAAGAAAATTGAAAGACATCTACTAGAGTTCAACAGAAAGCTCAAAACATGGGGATTTCCAACCAGTTTTAGGCAGAATCCTTGGGTGCTTCAAGTAACCCCTAGGACTTGGTAAATTTGTCAATTTGTCTATCAATAGTTAGATACAGCAAAAGAAACTTCCTTAGCTCTGTGGTCTTATCTTTGCACAAGACTTCTTTAGGCAGCACGAGGGCAGTAGGACAGAAAGAATTACTAGTGAAAGACTCCAAATATCTGCACAGAATCTATCTGTTTCTGGGTATGGCTATTGCAAAAGGTGGCAAAATATATTAATCCCACCTTTTTCTCTACAGTTTAGAGGCCTTTGACATTGCAGGGATAATCCTTTAACCAGTCTAGAGATAGAGAATGGGATGTAATCCTCTCCTGAGAGTGCACACCTTTTCTATCAAAGATCTGAATTGGATCACTCCTCTCTTTTAGAGAGTGGCTGAAGGAGGCTGTTCTGCCAAATTGTATGAAACATAATTGCAGATCAGAATACTCAAAAACTAATCCAAAACTATTTAATCCCATTTCCAGAGACTGCTTGTGCATTTTCTCCAGGGCCTACTCTTCCTTGGAGCAAAGACTAGAATCCTCAAGTGATAAACTTGGTCACCAGGCTGAAGAGTAAGTCAAAGAAGAGTTGAGGTGGGCAGACACCTCTGGAGATTCTGTAGTCCAACCACCCTAGCTCAGAGCAGGCTCAGCTAGAGAAGGTTTCCCATGGTCATGTCCAGCAAAGTGTTGAGAATCTCCAAGGATGGGGATTGCACAACCTCTCTGGTCAACCTGTGCCAGCGCTCAGTCACTCTGTTTCAATTTGTGCACATCACCTCCTTGAGACCATTGAGAAGAGTCTGGCTCCATCTTCTGCACAACAGTTTGACTTCAAGTTACCCATGGATATGATGCCTTCAAGCCTTCTCTTCCCCAGGCTGAACAGTCCCAGCCCTCTCAGCTTCTCCTCATTCAGCAAATGCTACAAGCCCTTAAGCGTCTTTGGAGAACTTTGCTGGCCTTGTATTTCCATGGGTTTCTTGTCCTGGGAGGTTCAGCACTGGGCCCAGCACTCCAAATATGTCTCATCAGGGCTGAGTAGAGAGGAAGGTTCACCTCCCTCAGCCTGCTGGCTGATGGACAAGCTGGACATGAGCCAGTAACATGTCCTTGCAGCACAAAAGGGCAAAAGCGTCCTTTGCAAATCTGATTTCCAACTTGATCCCAGCCTGTACTGGTGCATGGGGTTATTCCTCTCCAGGGACAGGACTTGGCATTTTGACTTTTTGAACTTGATGAGATTCCTGTTTGCTCATTTCTCCAGCCCATCCAGGTCCTTTTGACTGACAGCACAACCCCCAGTTCTGTACCACCTGCAGGTCACATTCCTCCTTTTCTTTTTCTCCAACCTACTACCTTAAATTAATTCTTATGGAGTTCTAATGAGAACAGAAGAGTGTCAGTCCTCAGAGCTGCCAGTAAGTGTGATGTAAGCATAGTCCTTTGGGGAGTAGGAGACAGGGATTTCAAGCTCCTCCTGATAAAAGCAACAAGGCACTGTCCTGTCCCCAGCAACGTTCTTCACACATTAGATATCTTGCCTAAGAATAGGGATCTGTGTTTTTCTCTCAACCATCTCTGGAAAGGCAGTGATCATACTTTTTGTCAGAGGATAGTTCACACATTAGGCAATTTTGAAGCATGTCTTGTCTGGGCCCTAGAAAATTCTTAATTTCTAGGTCCTGAATCCTTGAGAGTTACATTCCATATTGCTCAGACTGTGACAGTCGAAGCTGAACTTAGGGAGCTTACCAATAAAATGGAGTTATTTAGAAGCTTACATAACTAAAAATTATTCGTATATAGCAACTATACCCTGACTTTGTCCTTTCAATCCAGCCTTATAGAGTTCCAAGAGTGTACAATATTCTCTGTCAAACTACTGTTACAAACTCTAGAGATGGGAAGAGAATGAGATGAGACAGATATCGCATAGTTGTTTTATTCTAACACACCCAGTCATTCCACATCCCTGCAAATTAGTACAATTTATGCTGTACAAAAACCACTGGAACTACAGATCTATATGTTTAAACAAGTAAGCATTTTTGGAAAAAAACAAAAAAGTGCAAACTCTGCTTACTACCGTCTTCATTTCTGCCAAAGCTATGTCAATATGTGAGGTACCCAAACATTCTCTCATTAATAAGCTTGTTTGAAAATCTGAAATTCAAAGAATTATGTTTTGTTTTCATAAGTTAACAGTTTACTTGCTATCAATAAACTCCTTCAGCTTCCTGCACTGCACAGATCTGACTGTACTTTCCATGCTTTTGTTAATCCTAAAACGTGCCCATCAGATAAAATTTTCTATTTGGACAGCACTTCTTGTCTTTCCAAAGTTGTTCATAAGTCTGGAACACAAGCTTTAAAATGCCAAGTTTGTAAGATGTCTCTTTATCTGAGTAAATGTGTCCTCAGTTAAAGCAATAGCCCCTTACACTTCAGAGATTACCTTAGGAGAAAACAGGGAGAAATTAAAGGTAAATGTGAGTGAACTACAATAACAAACTGAATATATTTCAAAGGTGATTTCAGTGCATTTAATTAAATAAAAAAATTATAAATCACAGACCCTTTAATTAAAACAGTTTTCAGAACCCCTTAAAGAATCACTGTAGGAAGCAGTTCACCCTGACTCTCAATGGCTTATTTCTTGCTATCAAAAATTATCTGTATTTATAGTTGCAAATGTAGAAAGTTGTGCAATACTTCCTCTGTAGAAAACTAAAATTAAATCTTTGGAAGTTCACAAATACATACTTCTGTGCTGTTTCACTTACTTTTTCTACTTTGATCACTCTCTTTCCCAAAGGTGTATCAGGCAATTACAACTAGTTGGCATTTCACAGAGGGGCTACAAGATAGAGAGGAGGGTATTCAGTGGGCTTATTGCAGCAATATTTGTTCCTATTGACTTTTTTCCAAAATTTTCAAAATTTGGTTCCTCCAGGGAAAGCTTTTATTTGCCTTAAGGCTCATACTTTACAATGGTACAATGAAAGACAAATTTTTGTGAACAGCTATGGAACTGTAAACTACTTCTATTCACCCAAGAAATGTTATGTTTCAATAATATTTAATCCCTTGTAAATGTTTAATGTGAAATTTTTAAAATGCATTTCCTTAAGAAGTGTAATTCCTATACTTTTCATGACACAAGTTAGTGGGTTTAGAATAAAATCCATTATAAGCTCATTGGTTTGCAATCAATGGAATTTTTTAGATGTTCTTTCTTGATATCTTTTAGTTATAAACAATAAAACAGAAGTTGCTGATATGGCTGCTCTAGAGAAACTAGCTATTTTCTAAATGTTGTAATTTTTTCTGGGTCAGATATATATTGCTCATAAATTCACAGAAAATAACAGTTCATATCGTCAGTCATTTGAAAATACCAACAGTTTCAGTGGTGACGCTACCTGTATATTACATATTTGCACTGAGAATACATTTATGGTCTAAAGAAAATCTAGAGATAATGAAAGTGGTAGTAAATGCATTCTTCTGAATGCTGTATACTTTATACTAATCCCTTATTTATGGTGTGGGCCAGATCCAAGATAGTAGAAATGAAAATTAATAGGTATTTTTCTGGTAGGAAAATTTACTCCATTATTATGCACTGCATATCACAACAAAGAAGGGCTGTTTCTTTTCAGGCTCTCACAGTGAATTGACGAGACATTGGGCTGTCATCCTTAAAATTTTTGGATATACAAAACCAGGCTTTGCAATAAATATTTACATTTGGTTGTGGTTTTTCTCACTGTGCCAAATGAGAAAAAGGCTTTAAACCTTCAAAAACTGTTGAAGTAATATTTATCTCTTCTCATTTTATAGCATTCCTCTCTTTTAAATGCCTTTGTACTTCTCATTTGGGAATTTCTATCAAGATCAAATTTTAACATAATGGAAGATAAAATTTGGAAGCTGCTGTGGAAAACAGGTTACTAAGGTTACTAACATGTGAACTTGTTTTCTACCCAAGATCTTGTAGAGGTTCAGAGGCTTTGGATATTTCTGGTCTCTGCAGTGATTATAGTTTGTAAGGAAATAATAATGGCTATCTGAATAGATCTCATGTTAAAGATTTGAGTATTTAAAACAATGACTGTTGCAAAATCTTGAAGCGAGACTTGAATTTATTTCTTTATTTATTTGTTACCAAAGTAAGCTAAGTTGCATTCATGTGAAGTTACTACTGAGAAATGGAAAAGATGGCAGTAAATGTAGCTACAGCATTCTCTGCTTTTTTCATCAGCCTGTAGAGCAAGACATTCTCAGGATGAGAGAAGTGGCTTTGCCTGGAGTGCCCAGCTCAGGGCACTGCTACTTCACTTCCACAGGTTTCAAATTTCCACCAGCTACAGCACTACAGGGGAGCCGTATCAGGGTGGGCATTAGATAAATGTGTGACTCGGGTTTGTGGGTTAGGACTGAAATTTGGATTCTTTGGTATCACGGTATGAAATCATTGCATCCATATAGAGAAGAGATGTACACTCAGTATTCTGACCTGGTTTCCAGGCTACTATGCAAAAAGGGCTATGCAGTAGCTATCAGTGCTGTAAATCCTCTGAAGAGCAATAGTCTTAGCAAATTTAGTGAACTGCAATAAACCAACTTCCTCTAATGGCAGTTTTAATACTTGATAGAAGCCCAGAGCATTGCAACAAGCAAACTAGAAAAATCTGGTCTCCTCTCTAGAGTGACTTATCTGGCAATGCTCAGAGAACCTGACCTAATATGATCTACTCTTCTTGCACCCATGCTAATGTGAAATGTGACAAGAGTGCTTAAAAACTATTCCTGATAAAATGTCGGGGGGAAGGGGTGGCTTGTGTCTGTATCCTACCTCATTACCCCAGCCGGCAGCTCTACAGACTGAGATGTCTCAGCTGGAATTCAAACGATTCAACATTTTAAAGACAATTATGATTTAAAGCATGCTTTTGTAATAGCTTGAAACACTCCCTATGGCCTGTAAATGAGATGACTCTTTATAAATGAGTGCATATTTATATTGTTAATATTTTCCTTTTCTCTGAGAGATTTACGATAATAATTCCAAAACAGTTCATCCTTATAAAATAGAGTTTTAAGAAAAGAAGTAAAAGAAGAGTTTTGTTGAGAATAATTGATTGTTTTAAATTATTATTAAAATAATTAGAGCTTGCCTGGTCTCTCCCTCAATTCAGAGCGCTCCTATAGGAGTTTATCAATCAAAATAACAACAAAGTTATCCCAATTGGCTGTTTCTCAGCTTTAGTCATTTTAGAACAGCTGATGTCACAGAAAGGGATTTTTTTTTAAATTATAATTACTTTTATACCAGCCTGCTTCCTAAGATATCCTTTACTGCACTGGATTTGTATTTATGAAGCTGAAATAAAATACTGACTCTTAAAAAAGTTTTGCCCGGACCTGGTACAGTGTGATATGATTGCACATGACACAACTGCTAATGTGGGTATGATGTTTAAAAGTCTCTTAGGAGAGTTTTGTTGCTCAGAAGTAACACTGGTGAAACACTGTTTTTGGAAGTGTTATCATATGTAGTGTTTTTACCAGCAGCATTCTTGTGCATGAGACTGGTGCTCTTGGATGTGTGTTCACATCAGTATAGTTAATCTGAGAAGCTTCAACGAGTGCTACAACCAATATGTGCTTAAAATAACCAGGACACAAGAGCTGCTGTAAAATTTTAGTAATAAAATCACTAGGTAGAAATACACTGATAACTCAAATTACAATCAGAATGAATACCAAAGTATTTGGAATGGAATTACATGGAATAATATGGAACAACAATGAGCAATAGAGCAACTGTTGCTTTGATGAAAAGAGAAGGATAGCAGGGAGCAGATTTTGCATTTTTAGCCCAAAGAAAGTGATAAGATTTATTAGGCAACCAATTATTTCCCTTCTACATTGTGGCTGCAATAGCTACTGAATCAAACAGTATTTCAACACCACAGATACTTGGCTGATTGGCACTCAATATGCCAGCCTGGTAGGTATGTATAAGCAGTCACCAGATAAATTCCAAACTCTGAAATGCAGAATCATACAATCAGCACAATGTAGCTTTTTGACATTTTGACTTTCTTCTAAGTGGGATATACAACTCTAAATAGGTTTTTCTCTTAAACTTCATGAAAAGCAACAGAGGAGCCATAGAAACAAAAGCCTCAGCATATACATACTTACTAGAGTGAAAGGGAATTGGCTATATAAGCCAACATTTTACAGTCCTTCCAAACTAAGACTAATAACCAGATGTTCAAGAAACTTTATCATTAGTGCAATCAGTCCTGATGTCCTTGCTTTGTGGTATATGTGCTTGTTGCCTTTCTGGTACTGTATTTTATTTCCTGTAGGGCTTAAAAGGCTGCAGTTATATGGCTCTTTGTGTGAACTGATTTTACTGCATACATTTTTAGGCTCATTTCTCTTGATTATGGTGCAATCTGAGAAGTGCCAGCACAGGAGTCTAACCTGTCTGTGCTCCAAATGCATGGGGATTAGTGCTAACAGAAGTTGTGTGGGGTACTCACTCACAGTATCAGAGAACAGCCAAGCATCACTCCCCATTCATGACATTCTGCTGTGTTTGTCTTAGGGCATTTTGGCCTCACAGTTTCCATGTATGAAGTCATATCCACATGGAAAAATCTTCAGTTAAATCACCTTCCCTCTAAGACACTAAGGAAAATGAACAGCAGAAGAGCTGGAGGCTCTGAGAGCCCTATATTTAGCTGGCCTGTGAGTTTCAGCACATATCCCACTATAGCCAAGGATCACACAGGCTGAAGTCATAAATCAAAGGCAGTTTTACAAGAGCTGGCCAGCACAGAAGCAGCACGCTTCCAGCAGGACAGAGCCTAGTGAGTGCCAGCCACCTGAGTACTACAGCTTGTTCAGGTGGAATGTGCAGCCCTGGCTGCATTCCGACACTCTCCTGCTGTCTGTGCCAGCTCCCTTCAGCCATTCTCGGTACAGACTTCTGACTGCCAAGGATGCGCCGGGACACAGCTTTACACACCTTGCTAAACCCTGGAGTCACACAGCCATTGTTGCTCCACACCAAGCTTTCATCTATCCTTGGCTTCACACTCTTTGTGGACCAGCAGTAGGGTTTCAAAACATTTTTGAAGCAGGGGAGAAGGTAATGAAATAATTCGGATTTTTAATCTGCGGTGATTTGCTTTCAGCAAAGCCACTGACTGACAAATATTTAGCAATACATATGTTTTGTGCTAGAAATGCAAAGATGCAATCTATCTGCAGATGCATTTGTTCACAGTATTAACATCTTGGGCTATTTTTACGAAGAGCAAGGGAAGTTGAAATTGAGATTATAAAAACGCCTCTTGACAAGTCAGGTTCTTAATCTAAGATCCCACAGAGAACTGTAATTTCCTACTAACAAAGATAATATTCAAAGATCATGTGGTCTTTGTCACCTAACAAACTGCGAAGGGTGCTGATTTTACTTCTGCAGCAGGTGTATTTCTTCTGTACACGGGAGCCCGAGGGCTTCACATCTGAGACCTTACAGTACTGCTCTGATACCAGCGAAATGAGACAATTTATAGTAGAGTCCACAGCCTCTCTATGTTAACAACATGATTTTCCTATTGCTAGTCTGAATGGCTAAGTAAAGATCAAAACTGCTAGGAAAGTATTTTATATTCTATAGGAAACAATTTTTTTCATCAAATACCTTTCTCTCTGTGCTTTCACTTTAAAAAATTTTCAGGCTTTGATTATTTTTATTTTACCAGCAATTTTTGTCTCTTTCTTTCTTTTGTCTTTCTGTATTTTCCTTTTTTTTCCCCCAAATTTGGCCTTGGATCACAGACAGAACCTGTGCTAAGGGTTACAAGTGGGGTTTACTATATACTTTTGCCAATAAAATTGGCCAGTCAAATGCTAAACCCACTTACAAAGTAATTGCATTGAATTATTCCAAAGAAGTTTAATTTCACTTGTCTGAGAGATAAGAGTGGTAGCAACAAACAATTTTAAGATACTAAGCCTTGAACGACTTCATTTTGGTTTGGAGTGGGAGGTTGTTTGGTTTTGTAACAAACTGATGTTATACACTCATTGCAAACAGCTCCCAGTCTGTCCATTACCTTTGAATGTAATACAATGCTACTTCTAACTCTCTGAACACTGAAAATATAATCAAACTACATTTTCATATTATTATATCTAAGTTTATTCTTCAGTATGTTTCCTACTGAAGTGTGAGTTTAGTAAGGAAGATGTGAAAGTGTTAGTGAATGCCCAACGTTCCATTGCACTGGTGGGTTGCAATACAACGTTTTACCTCTTGGACATTTTTTAAAATACTTTTTTTATGTTAAAGTAATTATTTTTAAAACATTTTGCACTTATAGTTTTTGTACTTCCACAGTACATTTACAACCAGTCTACCTTTTTTATATTTATGTTGCTCATCGTTAAAAAGAAGTTGTATGCATAGACCAACTGAGGAAACAGTAACTACACTGAAAGAGATTTTGTTTGTTTTTAAGGATATTTAGTTTTGTAATCTGATATCTGCTTAATTACCCAAAAGCCAAAAAAGGACATTTTAAGGTGTGTCAGACCAGCTTTACCACTTGTGTTTTCAATATTTTTTTCATGCTTTTCCGTTTGAAATTGACTTTTGTTTGATTTGATAAGTTTGGATTCTCTCTAAAAGATGTTGTATAGTATCTCTGAAATTTTAGCTACTTCTAAAATGTAAGGTCTGATCTAAAAATAGGATTACTCTCATAAAATGGGATCTGAATTGAGGTTCAGCAGTAGCAAAAAGCAAACCTGAAAAACCTTCCTGGGGTGCCAAGTGATTTTAAAGGCACTCAACTCAATGAACTTTGTATTTCTCTTTCAAGTTTCACCTAGACCAAAGACTAGGTAACTTTTTTTCTCTAAGAAACTCCTATAAGGATGCTTATATCCACAATATGTATCTGTCAGGAAGTTCCTGTAACCATCCCAGGCAGAGGATGTGCCATCCCTGAAAACATTCAAAGTCAGATTGGACAGGGCTCTGAGCAACCTGATACAGTTGAGGATATCTCTGCTCATTGCAGGGGAGTGGACCAGATGACCTTTAAACATCCCTTCCAACCCAAACTGTTCTGCAATTCTATGATTCTATGATCACAAATGGTCTCTATTCTGAACACCCATTTTGATAGGACAAGGAATGAGGGGTAGAGTAAATATTAATTTTTAGTCAGATGGTTGAATATTCCAAGAAGTTTGGAATATCCTGATATTTGATTCCTGTTCTTAAATAATATTTTAATTTATCCAGTGCCTATTTTGGTTAAAAAGCCAGTACAGTCTCACCTTGGAAACATTGAACTCTTCTGTACTTCTTTTTCCTGCTCTGCATGTTCTAATTTCACTGGATAATTGCACTATTATTTCTAAACAACATTACATTTAAAAATGTTCAAAGAAAAAAAAAGATAGCATTTAAATTATACAGTGCAAGCCATTTGGCAAAATTACTAATTCTATAAGACATTCAGAATAATGAAAGCATTAAATGTACTGGAACACATATTTGTGCAAGAAAGACACCTATCTTAGAGGTTTTTTTCCCTTTCTAATTGAAGCATGGTAGCAAATGCAGAAGAGTGGAGAATTTTCTTGCAACACACAGGATGTAGCCATGCACATGGAGATTATATATAGACAGTATAGTAGATGGTGGTAAATGAACTTTCATTGCGGTGGCAAACAGCAACAAGAATGCTAATTAAAAAGAGTTTATAGACTTGTTGCACAACAGCATATGTGCAATCCAAGAAAAGCAGAGCAGACACCCAGCTATGTAGTGATCTAAACTGCAGTGTGGAGGAGCTCTTACGAGCAGCACCTAAGCTGTTTATGAACTCTCAGAGCAAGGAGGATATAACAAGTTTCTTTCTTCTACGTGATCTTCATGTAGATACTTCTGTGTGCATTCTGTTTTCATTGCTAATTGATAAAAAGACATGTAAATGCCCTTATTACAACTTTAACCTTGTTTTTTTAGGGAAAGAAAAGAAAAAGCAAAAAGAAAAAAACATTTACTCTGGCAAAAGTTCCTACTAAAAGCCCTTTTAGTTTACACTAATGGCTGAACAAACACTGCAGAAAAACTGATGCTTCTTCCAGAAGGAAATAACATGGCAAATGAAGCTGGAATTGCTGAGTGGGTGACCACACTCAGCTGGCCACTTTGCTGCTTTAGGACATTGCTGCTTCAGCAGTGGCTACTGTTTAGAGAACCATCACACTGAATGTATGAGTGAGAACCAAGAATTAATCTTGTTTTAAATTGGTATACTGGACTTGAAACAGCAGGAGTCCAGGAGTTGATTAATGAACAATAGTTTGGCTACAAACAGCTAAAATTTTGGTTCTGACTATCTCACTCTGTTTACTGTCATTGTTTCCTTTTTGCTGGGTGACATATATAGCAAAACTGAATAAAACAGTATTATTTTTTGCAAAGGCATGCAACAGAGATTTTTCTCAAAGAAGTAACCTCACAGTGACCCAAACTGCAGATCCCAGAGATTCACACTGGTAAGTAATAGTTATGACATTGGCCATACTACTTACACAAGCAGCAATTCACCTATGTGTTATTCTGTTGTTGAAAGACTTACTTTAACACACAGAGTTGTCTTTTTTTCATGTGTTTGATCTATTCTAAATGTTTTATGTCAGCCTGTAGAAATTAAAACATGGGGTTTTGCTATGTATTGAATAGTAGATGAGCATTCGAAAGAGATAAGAACATTTACTACAGTAAATAATGAATTAGTTTGTATAAAGTGCTAGAAAAAACTTGCATGAAGTAAGAATAGTATTAGTGTTTATAAGCCATACTGGATTAGGTCCAATACATGAGAAATCACGTTTGGGATTCTGGCATCCAGTCAAAAACTAGTGTAGAGAACTTTGTAGCTCATGAAGGGTTCCCTGAAACTAATGAAGCTATATCTATGAATGATTTTCAGGGCTCCTTTTGGTATAGTGATATACAGCTCATTCACAAATCTTGGAAAACTAGGGCTTAACTAATAGTTGAACAGGAATGGTTCTCTTTTGTGATGCTTTTGTCTTCAGGTGGAAATGAAAAATTGCAGGACTTCCTCAGCTTTGAGTGAATAAACCGATGCACACTGATTATACGAGAAAAAAAAAAAAAAAGGAAACAAAACAACTGCATGAAATTTATTTGAATATTGTCCAAACAAAGGCTGTAAAATCTCATCCGGAATATATTTTGTTCTCAGGAAAAATCCTTTATGGCTAATTACCAAAGACCATGATCTGCTTCTTTTCTTGAGGAGGAAATTTTTTAAGGCTTTGCTCATTATCACTCTCTGAAATGTATTTTTCTTCCTGTTGTGCTAGAATATGCTCCATGTATGTTTGCAGAATTAGGTCTCTGGCTAACAGGATGTTTCTTTAGTATTTGTTGCCATGGAGCTGCCTCTGCCTATTGAATTCACCTGGGCAGACTTCAGATGCCACACCAGAGCTGATGCAGCCTGTCACTAACACATGTCTTCAGTGACCACAGTTTCCCAAATGCCATAAGGAAAAGCAGTTCTGATCAGATTTCCTATTAAAGGATTGTTTTAAGTAATACTAAAGATTTGGTTTTTTATGGATGCTTTGTGAGATCACTGACAGCCCGAAATGCCCTCCTTGAAAGAGCAATGCTTCATCACTTTTGTTCTTTGCTGCCTTTTTCAGAAATATGCATTCAGGAAACTAACCCAAGAGTGAACATGGATGTATTTCACCACGGTTTTCACCAGGAGCAGCAGCTCCTGTGCTGCCCACTGGAGTAGTACAGAGTGGTTGGATTTTTAAAGTCCTGGGTGGCACAGTCTGGGACACCAATACATTAGCTGTTGCTTTTAATAGATATGTAATTTTAGAAGTTGATCTTTTCCTGTTATTTTTATAAGTGTAATTCCATCATGAAGAAAAATTTAAAAAATAAAAATTATGCCTATTTCAAGCATTTCTCCTATAAAATAGACCAGGGAAAATTTGAAGGGAAATTAATTTTGTTAGCATCTAATGATATAAGGAAACCATACAGATTTGAGAAACATGTCATAGGAAGTATTTGAGAGTGTGTTTTAAAATACATGGTTTCAAAATACTATAGAAGTATATATTTAGTTTCAAAATGTAGTACATTTGATTGATACTTGCCACTGTTTTCTTCTTTGCAAATGACTGGGATCAAAATGCTGCTATTAGGCTTTTGGCATTTCTTTTTTAGAGATGTCATATGGGATACTGTTGCAATGTTACAATAGAAAATTATGTCAGTACTAACTTGGTTTTTAGGTTTTTGAAGGACACTTCAAGGACAGTTATCTCAATAAAATTCAGGGCAGAACAGAGTCAGAGAAGATGGTGAAACTTTATGCACCATTTAATGTTTTAGGGGCACAAAGGTTTCCCTTGAAAAATTTTCTCTGGAAATAGATAAGATGGTTTTGATGGCAATTAATTGACTGCGGCTATTATAGCATTTACATCACAGTATTAATGTGACTGCTTATATTTTATTTCTCAGAATCATTTTTCTTCTAAAACTTGAAGGGCGCTTTATTGAAAATCGTTTTCTTACAAAATGAGAACTTCAATTTTGGTAAAGATTGAGTGAAAGTTGAATAAAAGAGGCTTAGCAATAAGTGAGAAAAAGGAGGAAGAAACAAAAGCTTGAAGACTTGTCTTTCCTTGCCTCCTTTTGCTGCATATACCCAAAGTACTTACCAAAAATTACTTTTCTGAAATCAAATCAGCATTATTCTGCAGTAATGTTCTCAAAACCAAGCCCTTGCAGTTTGATGTTTATAGCTAGGCTGCCTTAAGGGTTGGTGTGCTGCCAGGAAGGAATTTTTCAGCCCTGCTCCGAGTTGTGTATCCCTGCTGTCTCTCCTTCCCCTTTCACCCTGGCAGTTGCACTACTCGGCCTTCATGGTAGGGTGGCTCATGGAGATAAAGCAGCAGATTTACCCTATGGAAATGTAATTAATTTTCTGCAACATTTTACCTTTAGTTCTGGAGTGGAGTCCCTCATGCTCCAAGAGCCAAGCAGTGTGCCATGGAGGATCAGATGAGCGCAGCCAAGGCAAGGAGGAAGGGAAATGACATCTGGCAAATGCTCACTGTTAAAACTGACTTGATGGCAACATGGAGCGGTGCCATCAGCGATTTGCACTTCAGATCTGTGCATGTATAAATTGGCAAAGAATTTCAATACTCTCAGACGTATTAACTCTGCCAGCAGCCTTGCTAATGATGAGTTAACTGTCAACCACGTTGATGGTTTTGCAATCCTCACACTGCCTAGAGGTTGTCACTGTCTTTTCTTACACCATTTATTCTGAATGAAGTTTTGCCTCAGTGCCACAAATAAATGATTGTCGGCTTGGAAAAAAAAAACCTACCCAAAAGTAGAGAAGCCCAAACTGAGCACAGGGCTAATGAAAGGTGGAGGAAAGGCCGTCCTCAAGGAGCTGAGGAGAGCTTGGATGCTTATCCTTGGACACAGGCCACACAATTTATTAAAATCTGTCTCTCATGTCAGTAACTCACATGGGCTGAGCATATTTGTGGGTGAGAGTGCTATAAAGCCTTTTTGTGCTCTTGCGATTCAAGTATTTAATAAGAGAGAAATGATGCTATAAATAGGAACACCATAGTTGGTAAGGACTGGGGATACAAAAGGAGATATGCAGTCTCAGTTATGACAGGAGAGCAAAGAAAAAGCAAAGAAAATATCAACTGAAACCAGCAACTTCTGCAGAAGTGCTTAATCAAACATGAACTTTGTATACAGCCCATCGACAGCAGATTTGTCTCTCACAAAGTGAACAGCTTGCGAGCGGGAGCGTGCCTTTTTTGGTCACATTTTGCAAAGGGCTGAAAATATGTGCTTAGTAGGTGTTGTGGCTTTTTCAAGTATTGCGAGCCTTTCTGTGCATTAAAAGCATTTTTGCCAGTGTTTATATCTTGCTCCTATCTCCCATCATGTGGAAACCTTCCTCCTTCCAGTCCTGTCTTCTCCTGAATACACTGTAGCAATATCAATCAGGGCTTTTTTTGCTTCATGGCACCTATATCCAGCATAATAAACACGAGTTGGGAGAATGGATCAGTTCATTAAATCCAGCCAGGTGGTGTTGTGCTCTGATACAGACTGATAAGGGCTTCAAAAGTGAGCCTGTCTGGAGTGGTTTTGTTCAGACTTGTGTGAAAGATAAAGTACAAAAATAAGAGGAATCCCTTCAATTTGCACTTGTGACAGGCAGCTTCCAGTTTATCACTGAAGAAGATGAACTATGTCTGTCTTGAGATATTAAAACCAGGTAATCAAGTGAATTCTTCTCTTCACAAAATTGAATTTCTGGCTACAATTCATTTTAGGCAGGAGGTGGCACAGACTAATAGATGGCCAGCATTTCTTTTTAAGTGGAAGTCCTAAAGAAATTCTCTGTATCAGGGCTTTAAGCAAATCCTCAGTTAGCAGCATTTTATTAGTTTCATAAGAATAATTGTAAGCTCACTGGTCTGTATTCGTGCAAGCTGCTAATGAAGTCTCTTGGGTCTAAGTTATTAGCTTTTAACTGCAATTGCACAAATATCAGCCAACCCTCCTAGGCCTATTTTTGCACATTCAGGTGATAGTTACAGGCTAAACCAAACTTGTGTGTGCCTCACATGGGTACAAAGGTTAGGACATGGTGCTGACACCACATTCTTATACTGGTGGTAAAGAATTAAATTATTAAATTGCAATTAAACATGCAAAGTAATACAGTCCTCCTTGCTCTAAAAGAACATCTAAACACTCATGCAAAAACCCCAGCTATTTTTGGCACCCAAATCAGGTTATCTTGTTTGTCAGCCTAAGCTTTTTGGGACTGTTTTTTTTAAAGAAAAAAAAATAAGCCCTATGAACAAAACAGCTTGTGTTTTCTTCTGGTTTTCTAATATTTACATGTTTATAAAAATCCAAATAAGTATGCACAACACCTCTCCATTGCAGATAAATGTGTAAATAAATGCAGCAGTGGGTTTTTCTGCTGAGAAGGGGTTAGGCATACCAGGTTGCTTTTCCCCTTGAGAAAGAACAAGCAATTTAGAATCTCTGCACATTGTTTTTACACATTGACCCTTATCCTGGAGCAGATGGGGCCAAAAACAGCATGCAGGGATGACTGCATGCATATGTGTTCAGCTGAAGGATTTTCACTGCACATTTCAAGGTTAGAGAACTTGGATTAACTGCTAAACAAAAGGATTGTAACAGAATAAGATACTCACAATTATTTTTCTATGCTAATCTTCTAGCCACTCATTACATCAAGGCAATGAATGATAATTGCAGCTGAAGAACTGTTATGTAGAATGTTTTTCCTCAGAAAGAAAAAACAAATAAACTTACTAAAAATTCAGATGCTATTAATGTGTGTGGGAAACATCTCTCCTGAGTCTTTGCTTTCTACAGACCCTATATATGTGTACCTAAAATCAAAAGCAAAATTATTACCATTATATTTTTATAATGGAAAGAAAAAAAGACAAACTAATCATAAAAAGATATAAGACTGAGCACACAAAAAATGAACTTCAATTGATATATTCAAGCTCTAATTTATAACAGAGTAGAAATACTCTTTCAATCCAGATTCACAATTTATGATTTTAGAAAGTGTAATGTGTCAAAAATGATCACTACTACTCTTAAAGAAGGATGGTATACTTTAAAAAATGCTATTATTTATAAACTCTTTACCAAGTGAAAATCCAGAAGGCAATATGAAGGGCCACTGTTACATGATTAAGTAACTTCCACTCCCTTCTCTCTGTGAGAGAGAACAGGCAATCCTGACAGATGCCTGAAAATCTACCAAGTAAATGTACTGAATCATGGTGGATCATCAAGTGCCTTTCCTAGAGCATGGTTCGAAACAGAAGGATAAATTGTTCCAAAGCTATAAAGGTGTTAGCAATTCAAAGCCAGCATCTTTCAATAATAACATGCCACCAAGTAATCATTAACAGGAATACTGTTTTTAGGTTTTTTAGTAAATTCCTTAATAATGATGATGGTCACAAAAAGTAATTCCATTTAAACAATCTAATATGTAAGTGACAAAGAAATAACTACTTCAAGGCCTCAATTAGAAGGTGAAGTATGCATTTTTCACACCTAATGTCTAAAAAGAAAATACCTTTTTGGTTATCACTGCTTGGAGAACATCTGGAAGCAGTCCAGGTTCCAGCATCTTTATAGTTTCAAGATTGTTGATCATCTCTATTGAGTTGCTTTAATGAAAGTTAAGCAATTAAGCCACACTTTTCACTTTAAATTAAGGTTCTGTTTTGTCATGGACAACAACTTAAAAAAATCTAGAAATTAATTTTGAAATTTTGTCTTCAAAAATAAATATGAAACTTTTTGGACAAGTGAAAGTTCTTCAAACTTCAGAGCACTTCTACTTGTAGAGAAAGATAATTCCTTCACCAAAAAAAAAAAAAAAAAAAAGAGCAGATTTTCACTATTCATATGAGAAAATCCATAGGGGTAAGCTAATTCAGAAAGGAAGCTGATTAGCTATTACAAAAAATGAAATATATCAACCATGCAGTCTGGACAAAGCTTGAAAGTACTTCTTGAAATTGATCTGGCTTTTGTGCTGGCTTTGGTTTTCTGGCTTCTTTTCCTGAAAGTGACTTTTATTGCTTTTAGTAATGGCTGTGATTTTAAGAGTGTGACTTTAGGCCAGTCAGTTTCTAGACTGAGTTTTCACTGTTTACAATCAGCCGATAAGAGATTTCACGAATCATCACAAAGTGATTCTGAAAATGTAAGATTCCCTCTCATGCTCCATGGAGCACAGCTAGGTCCCATCCAGTTAAGATAAAGGAAGGTAACAAGACTACAGGTACCCGACCATTGTGGGCGTTATGGGATCAGAGGATTTAGTCTCTGTCAGGACAGCCATTAAATTGGCTGTCACAAAAATAATCTGTCATTCGTAAGTAATGACAGATCATCTCGGGGTGGAGGGTGATTTTCCCGGATCAGTTTTCGAGGAGGTCTTTCAAAACCCTCCTGGGGGGTACCTGATAGCACGATTGAAACTGTGCTGCTACAGGTTATCTAAAATTAGACAGCGGGCTTCATCTCACTCATCCCTTGTTGATAGGTGCACAAGAACCTCCAAGTACAGGCAAAAACCCCATCAACACGAGAGACCTACGGAACTTTCTTTGTGGAAATGCCAGTTTGCTCACTAAAACCAGAGGTCTTAGTCGATGCGGGCTGAGGCAGGCGATGCCGTGCGGCCAGGGTCCAGACGTCCGGCAGGGCTGACGGGAAAAGCGGGGCCTGACCGCACCCCCCACAGCCCGGTCCACAGCCCCAACTCTGTAGCTCGCCGCTCGGCCGCGTCGGGCTCGGCGGGCGCGGCTGCCGGCGCGGCCCCGCCCGGCGCTGCCGGAGGGAGATGCTCGCTGTCACTTTCCCTCTTCCCCACGCGCCGCCCCCTGCCCTCCCCCGCGCCCGCCGCCGGCGCTGCCCCGTCCCCCAGCGCCGAGCGCTCCCCGCCGGCAGCAGGCAGGGCAGGGTAGGGCAGAG
>VXAD01012329.1:403274-542480 GCA_013399195.1 Dicrurus megarhynchus
TTATATCTTTTCAGCCCTAAGCACAGAATCAGCAACTGTCAAATCATATGGTGCCTCTCTGCTGTGGACAAATGTCAGATACTGATCATAAAATTGATTTCTCACCCCTCCTTTTTACTAGGCTTAAAGAACCTCTGTTTAGAGAGGAAGAATAGTTTGCTAACAACCACATTATTTATGTTTCAGGTAATGCATTTATATTCTGTTTTATAAAACAGGTTTCTGAACATTCACAGCCAAAAAGATTCACTTTTTAAGACAGTAATAATGCAGCTTTTTGGCTCAGGGATGTTTTTCAGTTTTTGGAATCAGTCATTAGTCAGAACAGGAATCATCTTCTCTATGTACTTGTTTTAGTCATACATAAATGACATACATATTTCCTCTTTGGTATAGAGGAAATAAGATTATGGAAACAAAAGAGCCCTTTCTTTGCATAATAATACAAGTTAATTCCTTAGCAAGCACTGCATTTAGAAACAATTATTTTGATTTGGATCTTCGTTCCATGAACATTTAAAAAAAAATCTATATTGTAAAATCTTGCTGCTTTAGAACACACTCCCAGTGAGGAGGAGAGGCTTAATGAGGACATGTGAATCATCAAGTAGATTGCCTGCAGGTACTTCAGTTACATGTACCACTATCCTTTTCGCCAAGGTACTTGAGTATCAATCCTAGAAACATTCCCTGCCAAATAATATGCCAGGGGAAAAAAAAAATCCAACCCAACATGCGAGCTTATGGAGTGATGTCACTCCTAAAAGTATTCACTCTCAAGTGCTTCTTCTGGGAATTATGATTTAGTGAAATATTATTGAAGAGCCTTTGTAGAGTTGTACCAAGTACCAACACTTCTCTTAGACAAGAATTTTACTTTTGCAAAGCTGAGATTTCTCTTAACCTATCCTAACATCATGGTCAATATCTTGGATTGTGCCTCTCCGTCCATTTTGGCCGAACTTGTCACCATGTGGCAGAGGAGTGAATGCAGTTAGCACTCTAGAAGTAGTTCACTTAAAAGGTAGTTAAATATGTGAAATATTGTAATATAGCATCTGTGTAAAATCTATTTCTTGTTTTCATAATGCGTTTTTCTAACAAGATCGGCAAACAAAATAAAATCTCTTTGGGTTCTGATCGTGACAGTTATACTGTATTTTTCCCGGGAACTTCTTTGCAATTGTGACAAGATATTGGTGTATTTTTCTGTATTACCTAAAATTCTGTGGCTTTAAGTCCACATTACTGTAGAAACATAGTCCTAGTTATAGTTCAGTGTGATCTTGGTCTTAGATGGATCTTGGTCTTAGATGGAGTTGCAATATAGTTTCAGATGTCCAGTTTTATCCAGACAAATCTGCATGCTAACAGTTACACTGTGGACTTATTCACAATGTCCAGGTATATGTCAGTGCAAACTGGTAGTTTTAGGTGTGGCCCTTTTGTAATAAAATCAGCACTTGGTTTTATGAAATCATAAAAGAAGCAAACTGTTCAAATGTATCAGTGTCTGGTGATCAGTTGTTTTGGTGGTTTTTTTTTTTAATCAACCCCAATCTTCTTTTTAGTTCTTTATTTCAAGAACCCCTTTATTTTAGGAATCCAAATTAGTAGAATATCCAGTTTAATAATTTTAATTAACCCAGATACTATTCTGATTTGTTTATAATACAACATAGCATATTAATGCCTTTCATGGTAACTCTTAGTCTCTCTTCTTTTTTCCTCCCCTCCCATGTAATTTTCTTATGATCCTACTTCAAAATCCCTCAGTCCTCACAAATCATTAGATTCAATTTCTATTGCTGTTTTCTTAAAGCTTCCTGTGCTGTGCATTAGGGGCAGTCATAGCAAATCAGTTGAGTAAATTACACAAAGATGTTTCAAAGAAAACATAATGAAAACTTCTATCAAGCAACTACAGACTACTTTGTGGAGGGAGAAGGTATCTTACACTGGATTAATTCTTCCCTATTCCTCATTATTTTCCACCTGTTCTTTTTCTTGCCTGCTTATGCATCATCTGTCAGTGCACATCCTAACAACCTGACACATTTTAAGTGAAAGCAATTCTCTTCTTGATTGTTTTCTTCAGCTCTTTCACCTGCATTTAGATTTTCTCCGTTACATGGTACTGCTAAGTGCTTCTGCCTTCCAAGTCGAAAGGTTTCATCATCCCTGGAGTGCTTGGCTTGTTTTCCAGTTTGCATTGCTGAAGGTAAACTGAATGCATGGGGTTAGGGGACAGGCTTGTTCAGTTTTCCTTCTGTATCAACTATGATTGATGATTAAGGTGAGTTTTAGAGTGATGTGCGTGTGGTGACTGCAGAAAATCAGCTTAGTTACAGGCCCTTACTCTGGCTGTTGTCCTTCCTGGGTCTCCAGCTACCTTCTCAGTTGCATAGCACCATCTCTTCACTGCCTGTCTTGTGGTAATGAGGAATGGAAAGAATATCCAGAGATTTATTCTCAGCAGATCAATCACACTGCCCTCTGCTGCTTTCAGCTGAGTTGATTTATCACAATTCATACTGTGTTTACCTGTTCTTCGAACAAACATATTGCAACTGTGTATTTCCTAGTACTGACTTGCAAGAATAATTTGTAAGCCATAAACAAACAAAATTGATATCCCTTTGCTTACTTAATAATAAAAATAGCTATTTGTTATAGAGGTATGGAAGGTTTTACTCTCTTCTGGCAGCATTCCTAGAAGCCAGATCCAATGTGGCAGCAATTCAGTGGGACATATACAAATGAAGAAGAGATAAAATCCAATTCCATTCATTGGACTTCCTCATGGCCCTCAGCAAGGGGTAGTGTTTTCTCTCGTGAAGTGGTAATCTCCTTTCAGTGTTGTATTCCTGACTGAAAAAAAAAAAAATTAATAGTCCTTCACTGAAAAAAGCCCTTCAGGTTTCAGCTGTTACTTTTCTGATGATTCTCCTCTGCTCTTTGGGGTTTTTTTGCACTATCCTGTACTCAAGCAGTGAAAGGTGATTTTGCATGCTCATCTCTTCCAGAGATATTTTCCACTTGGCTATTATACATCATCAGCATAAATGGGATATAATAGTTGTTCTTTACATTATCCTAGAATGTAAAATCCCTCTGAAACAGTTCAGCAGTACCAGATGCACTAACTTATTTGTGTATCTGGTAACCATCTTCTAGAGGCAATCTCTGATTTTGTCTTGTTTTGTCTGTACGGGTGAAAAGTTCCTGTGCTATTCCAAGGCTGGAGTCTCAGTTACTTTTCTTCTGCTTCTTTTACTCAGTTCTTTCCTGTGCCAGGATAGAAGAGTTTAAAAATCAAGGAACCTGCCTCCAAGAGCTTGCCTTGGTCTCTATCCTCAGGGTAGCAGACCCTTAGCAGAGGGAAACTGCCTCATAGTTAGCTGTTGGTCCTGCAGGCATCCTTCTGTCACAGAGTCAGATCTCTTTCTGTTTGCTTGTGTCAGTGAAATACAGAAATCCGTGGAGAGCAGATGGGGACATACAGGCACGTGGCCTAAAACTATAGTTGCCAGTTTTAAAAGGCTGCAGGAGGCACAGTGGGGTTTGGGCATGAGCTTTAGCACCTTCTGCTGTTGTGTTCTCCTGTTTTGCTGAGTTGGGAGCTGATATCTTCATCAGTGGCATTACAACTCGATGTGCAGCAGGTTTGTGCTGAGGTGGGTTTCCAAGCCACTGGGGAGGAGGAGAGCCAGCCAAGTTCCCAGCTTCTCGTCTGGCAGGTGGAAACTGCCAGATGACCTGGTCTGAGGCCAGCGTGAGAGAGATGGCTTACAAGTGTAGGAACTGGCGAGAATAGGGCTGTTTCTAGATGCAGTGTTGGCAAGGCTTTATCACAGGCCAGCAGAAAAGAGCATCTAAGATGGGAAGTCCTGTTATATCTGAATTTTGTCCCAATAGCAAATGTTGTTTGTTTGGAAAAATCCAGGTTTTGCGACCTAAGCTGGGGATTCTTTTCTACTATATGAACATAGTGCTCCTCAGGCAACTTCTTTGCTGAGGGTATGTCACAGAGCAGAGTGCCTGTCACAGGACTGCACTGATGTAGGGTGACTCAAAACCCTGCCCCTGAGGTGGAGGCAAGCCAGGATATGTTGCTGTATCCTACCTTGCCCTCTTGCCCACATTCCTGTCATGGAAGGGAGCTGTGGAGAAGTGGGGAGCCCATCACCAAGGTCTGTGTACATCTTCTGGCCCTTGGCTGTGTGGTCAGAAGCCTCTACTCCTTTATGAGATTACTATGATTTCTGGTTCAAACATCAGAAATGTTCATGTCTTTTTCTGTTGAGTGAAGGTGGGGGTGGCTGCAGCTATGCAGCTGATGCTGCAGGGTATCATTTCTGAGTGGTGGCAAGCCTGGCCAGTGGCCAGAGAGGGCCCAGGGGGCCTGACCTTTAGGAACATTTGTTGCCTTGTTGTAAGGAATTGCTTAAAGTGGCAGTGGCTGTTCTTTTAAGGAGAGGATGGAGCTGGATGTGTATATTCTGCACTATCCTGACATGCTATTCTGGGTATGGAACATGGACATCTTTAAATATTTTTGAAGCTTTTGCATGTGAAGGAGAAATACTTAGTGCATTTTTGCATTTCTGACCTTCTAGCAATTCCCTAATCCTTCAGGGGTTCACTTTTTACCTTTAGGTGTTCCTTTGATTTTTGTAGTTGGTAACTTGTTACATCCAAGATGAATTAGGATTCATTGTAGCTCTGAAATTTTGTTTTCTGGTTTTCTCTTCTCCAATTTATTTCTTGCATCTTTGTTTGAGGACCTGACTTGGTGTCAGCGACTCTACTGCCTAAATCATCTGTACCCTTCCTTCATGAGACCAGTTTTTAAGGGTTTACCTCTGCCACCTGCCATCAGTCTCAATGACTGGTGCTATTTTACCTGTGCTAGTTAAGGTTCAGACTCATCCTTTGTATAGTCCTCACCACTGCTTTGCTGTAAAATACCATTAGAGTAGTTACTGGTGAAGGGCATTGTAAGACTCTTACTGAAGATCAGTTCCCTGGCTGTAGAGAGTTGTTAATTTTAAATGCTTTACATTTCCTCTTCCAGATGATAGTATTTTGCCTGCAGGGATAAACGATGCCTCCTGCTTGTCATGTGTGTTACAGGATTAAATGTTACAGATGCATGTTTTTTATGTGTTGAGACAGAACCTCATTAAAATTGAAGGGTTTCACTGAGCGACATTCATCTCATCTGTTTACAATAACAAGTAATTGTATATAAAACTGTTAATTATCAGAAAACTGCTATGTATGCCTTTAATGCTTCATATGATTCCCACATTTCATTTGATTACATGGGTTGAATAAAGGTTGCACAATATACTTTCTAATCAGAGTTGGAAAGCAGAGTCTTTCTTTGCTTTCTTAAGACTTGGTTGAGGAAATGTTTTTTACAAAACTACTTTGTTTTGGTTTTGGTTTGTGGTTTTTTTGGTAAGGTTTCACATTGTTTTCCAGGTATTTTATGAAGCTTTAGAACATAAATGTGTGTGTTTTATTTCTTGTCTCTGGCAACTCAGCCAATTTTAAAAGAATTTCACACATCTGACTAATAAACAAAGCTACACTTTTGATCTTGTAAACACATGTATACATAACTTTATGTTTGTGTAAGATGTTCTGCTAAAATCCACGAGAACGTGACTGTCAGCAAACTTTTTATATAAACAGGTTTGTTCACAAGGCTGGAGTCAGTTGTATTCAGATCAGCTGGGGAAAATTATGGTGTACCAACCCTGCCTTGCTGGGTTTTGAAGTTGCCACCATTGTGCACTGGAGACATCACTGGGGTGCTGAGGCATTTGCTCTCTGGTGATTGTTCTGTTAGGTACAGCTACCATATAGGTTAAGAACGCTGCCCTGTGTTGCTGCTTTTACTGGCCAATGTCCTCATGTCGTGATTCAGCCCTTTATTTTTAGCTACCTAATTGCAGCCAACTGCTGCACAGAACACAGATAAGGGAATGAATTTTAGCATGAAAATCACAGTAACATATTGGGGAAAAAGGTTCTCTTTTTTTTTTTCTGAGAATTGAAAATACCTAATAGATCATTGCTTTTTTTTTTGGTCGAAGGCCTCCTTCTTGCAGTAAGATCTTATGGAAAAAAATACAGAGGCATTTCTGACGGTGGGAATAAGCTTGAAAGGTGTGGAAGAGAAATGTAGTCCCCGATTAGCATCGTATAAAATAATGAGAAGAGTCATCATATCCAATTTTTTCCACCTACCAAAGTTGTCCCCCTTTCCTCTGACTGAAAATTGGTCTGTGCAAAGAAGCAGGTGTGAAACTGACTGCCTAAAATCTGTAGCCACGGCCTGCCATCATGTCAACAGGTTTTTTTGTGTTTAAAGTGAGTATGTAGCTTATGCTTCTGAATAGTTTTCACTTACAGAACACTAGAACAAAAATGTGCATTTTGCTGTGCACAAAAATCCTCCTCAAACTGAAAAATCAAGGTGAGTTTCAGCCTGAGCTGCATTTGCTGTGATGTTGCCAGAAATAAATGCTTTTAGTCGTTGCTACACAGATCAAGTGCACTCCTCTCTATCTGTGCTTGTAATGTGTTCTTTTTCTGCTCTTGCATGTTTTATCCTCATCCCTCTAGACTCAGTCCCTCTTTTGCCTTTCTCATAATTTTTTTGTGTTATCAAACTGAGCACTATGATACTTTAAATAAAATAAATACTGTAGAAACTGGAGACAAATACAAAAAATGTGACTGTGAAAGAGCATGTGTGTACATTTTAAAAATTATCTCCTTGGGAATTGCACAATATTGTACTGTACACCATTTATGAAATTGATATCACCTATTCATTTATGAATATCACCTAGATAGTGTGATCTTCATGTAGATGCATTATATACTTGAACTCCTTTATGAATGTTAGAAATTCTTCATTTTTTTGTAAGTATATTTCTATATTCTTCCACAAAAATTGTAAGAAAGGAGTTCAGAATGTTTGTGGGTAACCACAGTCAGTTAACTCAATAGGAACCAATCATAACAGGTAAATTTCAGTCTAAAGATGTCTTATTTGAAGAATACTGCTGTCAAAGGTACTTTTAATGCATTTTAGGTACTTTAATATTATATTAAGTGGAAGAGTATATTAATTATGTTAGGTGGAAAAAGATGGTTGTGATAGAACTGTCTATTATAACTGGAAAATATTTTTAACAATTTGCTTGTAACAGTGGTTCCAATCTACTTATTCTTACTGATCTAGGAAGACCATTCTCTTAACAAAAAATTCTTCTATTGTAGAAGATCCGTTTTAGAAATGCAACTATGTAAAACTATTCCTGACTGAAATTTAATTTTGTAATTTGAAACCTGCTGAGTTACAGTTCTAGACTCATCAGAAAGTCCTATTTTCACCCCCATAATGTGCAGCATGCTGTTTTTCCTATAGTTCTGCCTAAACCAGCACATGTAAAATCAATTGAGGTGCCTTTCAGAAATTTCTTATGTGGCTGTTTCGCGGTTTAGAAAAAATCATAGGAGCTGGGAAAAATGCCTTTCCCATAAATCTATTTTTTGAGGGATACAACATTGCTTTTGTTGTAGGCCATTGTTAGGTTAGTGACATAACAGATACTATTTTTGCTGAGGGTGAGTGTCTGGCTGACAGAACTATTGTTTCTTGAGTCATCCTTTCGAAAAGATTGGTGCATTAGATTTCAACCAGTGCTCCAAACTCGCCTAGAACCAACACAGATACAGTCTGAGATTGTTCTCTTGCATCTCGTGGAGGCAAGTTACCTGGATTTGTCAAATGATCTGAAGTTAGTAGTGGCTATCTGTTGTCCTCCTCAGATACTCTTAGATTGCAAAATATTCACCATACTTACCATATGTGTTACTGCTAAGAACAGCGCTCAGATTTTGAAGAAACTATATTAAAGATCTGCCAGTATGAGATTTTGAGTGTTTCAGCCTGCACTGGAGCCCACTCTCCCCTACCATGAAAACCAGTAAACTCAGGTCCAAAGCTCTGAAGATTGCCCAGCCCAGAGGTGGTGTTATGGCACAGTTTACAGTCTACACAGTTTGCACTCATTTACACAGAAATAAGTGGTTGCAATTAACATAGTTTTGAACCATTTATTTTTTTTTCCCTTGCTATTTATTGTAAAGATATTTATTGATGATCCACATTCAATGCACAGAACAAATAGCTTTTTTTGGACATGTGCCTGCATTTGCTTTGTTTCTAAACCATGATTTTATGTATTTCTAAACCCTAGTTTCAAGGTTTTGTTTCAGCCAACTGTAGCTTTCTCCTGATGTCTCTTTAAATTCCAAGTAGATAAAAATGATGCCTTGCTTTTTAGTTGCATATAATCCCTTACCCAGTTATACATACAGTCCTTTTTTATTGTTATACTGCTTTTACTTTCTTGAACTTATTGTAAAAAAATTGTTATTGTGAAATCTCCCTCAGTTGTAAAAGTGTATCTCAATCAACAAGTTGTTTTTCACTTCTTGCTGTTTAATGTTCCCTCAGCTGACTTGGCTCATGGCTGTGCTGTACTGGAGACTGCTCCAGTACCTCCTTTCCTACCTTGTTTATTTAAACTAGCCGCACAACAAACTGTACTTTTTAATCACTGTGACTTGGATGAATAATTCTACATCTATGTGAGTCTATAAATGCTTTTCCAAACCCAAATGTGAAAAAACCCCAACAACAGGAAAGCATTTAGGGCTCAATTGACCGAGCCTGGTGAGCACTTGCACACACATCCCATCAGTTACTTACTGGATATGTGCTTATCGATTGGCACAAAGCTGATAATCTGAATCCCTGCTAGCCTAGGAGACACAGGAAACTTTCTTCACAACACAAATTAATGCTGTAATGCTGTTTCTCTAATCTGTGTTTTGTTTTTTTTTTAACAGTCTTACGGTAAAGGGGCAAGAAGGAAGAACAGATTTAAAGGATCAGATGGGAGTACATCTTCTGACACTACCTCCAACAGTTTCGTACGCCAGGTATGGGTTTTTCAGCTTGTGAAAGACTGGACGGCTTGCTGGTGTAAATGTTCAAAATGTAATTTAAATTTTTTTTTTTGGTAAGTTGTCTAATCAGAGTGATGCTGTAGTCTGAAAAATAGCAGAAGTCCCTTCTGGCACAATGAAAAATATTTGGTTGCTATTGTTTGGATCTTGGCATAAAAATACTTTTTCATTTCTCATTCATTTCCATGTATAGTAGTTATCCTTATTTTTGTTACTCTAATGCCATCAGGTGATTAAAGCTGGAAGAAGAGACAGAGTCTGATGGAAGTGCCTGAAGTGGCAACATGTGGAAGAAAAAATCAAAATCCTAACAATTCTCAGGGTTTTCCTGCTTAAAATAGTGCTGCATGAGGCAGTGTTAACCTAGATGCTTTCCTCCCATATGCCAGTGTTACTTTAAGGCAGGGTTGGAGGGGAAATCCCTGGCAGCATCTGTCCCCATTGCACTGATGCTGGAAAGAGCCTGTAGAAGATGGGGCGGTGTTGTAGGCTCCCATGCCCTGGTGTCTGTGTGTCTCCTTCAAAGGGAGAGATCCTAGTGGAACCTCATGGGAATCCCAGACCAGTGTGGGTGCTTGGAGGACAGCTCAGTCTGGCCAACAGGGGGTATCTGGAAGTGTATCCAGAGCCCAGTGTGGCTTTGGCTGCAGGATAGTGCTGCTGAGGCTGTGCTTTTGAGGAAGGAGGGTGTGTGTCAATGGGCGTGTGGTTGACAAGTTGGAGAGCAGAAATGGTACCCAAAGCACCACAGTGACTGGGCCTGTGCAGAGTCTGAAACACAGTTCTTCACGCCCAGCTGATTTAAGCCATGGTATTGTCAATGCAGACTTTGCCATCTTTTTCAGAGAAGTTCTGGAATTTGGGAGCTTTCATAGCAGAGTTTTTTGTTTTACCATAAGCAGGCTCACACCTCCTTCTCTACTGGCTTGTTTTGCATGTTCCTTCATCCCAAAACATTTAATGACTCCACTGATGTTGCATTGATTGTATCAGTACACATCTTCTGTTTACAAAATTCTTTGACTTTGTCCTGCTGTAATTGTATTGGTAGGTTTTGTGGTAGGCTGTGGATTTGATAAAGTAAGGCCCTTATTACATTTCTGTGTCAGTTGGACATAGACATGAAAAATTAATTTATCGTGGGAGTGGCAATAAACAATATCAAGGTGGAAACCCTGGATCAAGTAAATTACTTGTTTGGGATATTTTGTCCTGTCTTAAAATACTGTGAAAAAATCCAGTCCTAGTAGTTGTTGAGAGTAGCAACAGGATCTCCCAGTTCTGAGGAATCTTTGTAAGGAATTCTGTGTTGCTATTTTCCTTAGCTCCTTGTGGATATTCAATTCAGCCTGGAACATTTTTAGCAGAGTATGACTGTTTATTTTACACCAGCTGCACATGCTTCTTTGCCTTTCTTGTTTACCTAAATGAAATCTAAAGTTAGTCTCAAGTATCTCCTCTTGCTCCTCATGTCATGGTGGGGAGCAGGGAAAGGAGGATCCACAAGGAGGTGGATCATCAAACAAAGATGTTGAGGTAGGCTTGTGTAGTCACTGGACATCTGGTTGTCTCTACAGACTGTGAGGCATGATTTATCAAATCTCCAAAACTAGCATAGAAAGCAGGGTTGGTGAGCTGTAGTCTAAGTGTGTCTATATCTCTCTGAGGGCTCTAAAGGGAGTGTGACTTCAAGTGTAGATTTTACAGAAGAGATTTCTATATTTCCCTGAAATAAATCAAAATTTAGTAGTTACTCGAGTGATGTAATACAAATGATTGAAAGGTGAATAGGCTTCTGTGAAAAATCGGAGATTTCATAGATAGCTGAAGCAAAACTCAGTTTTGAAATGGTATTGTCACCGAAGATAATGAAGGGATGTTAATGGATAAATGAATTAATGAATAAATATGTTATGTGAAATTGTCCAGAGTAAATTTAAAACAAATCCCCACAAAACATTCCCAGCAAGTAATGTAGAGGCAGAGCTGTTCAAGATGTAGCAGATACAAGAGAGAAATGCCTCTTCACGGTTGCTGCTGAGGGGTTTATGTCAGAACTTGGATTGTGCTTTCAACAGGCTTTCCTGCTCTGATTCTTCTCCTGGGACAGCTTGGTTTCCCTTGCACTAAGGAAGAATTGCCACCAACATGACCAGGGTGCCCAGTGTTCCAGGCGTTAAACAGAATGGGGGCAGAGTTTTCTGCTGGCTCAGCTGCTGTGCCCTCCCCAGAAACTCTCTTGGTCTACATATTGTTTGTCTCCAGCTACCTTGCAGGATATTTTACATGGTATAAATGAATATAATTGACTTGCAATAACCATTTATTTGCAGGGGAAAAAGTAAATCCATTAATTTTGATGTTTCTCCACGATGGATGAAAATTGCAGGAAAGCAGGGCAGACAAATGAATTTAAACCCTCTAAAGTCAATGATGTTCATTTCCTGTTATTTTATTTTAGCGCTGTCTTAAAACCAGGAAGTCAGTTCTTCCTTAAAAAGGGATTTGTGGAGTTATTTGACAGTGGTTTTGATCTAGACATGGGATAAGCAACCTGTTTGTTTCAGCAATGCTTGTGATACCTATAGCTGCCTTTTGTTTCTCCAGCCTCCTTTCCCTCCCTCAGTTCCTGTATCCTTTCCCGTTTACTTCTTAACTTGTCCTGCAACTTTTATGTGCATCTCTACAAGTACTCCCTTCTGCACTGAAGAAGGAATCCTGGGATTGTCCTGAGCACTTGTCACTAAGATCTGTCTGCATTCCTCATAAGGAAGAAAAAAATGTTTGGAAGGAAGGTGCTTTTGTGTCATATTTAGCTGGCCTGTCCTTAAGCTGGGGGAGCTGTTAGAGGTGTGCAGGTTCTTGTCACAAGCATCGATGGAAAGTGGGTATTTCCTAACAGAGAAATATATTGTGGCTGGATAAAAGAAGACAAATATATCTACTCCTAAGGAAATGTTACGCACATTGAAGGCAATTGAGGTATTTGGCAAGAGCAAGGAGATAGTATTCAGTCTTTTGAATCCACAGAGCTGCTGGGCATTTAAGTTAAAGTTGCTGCAGGAGGGAGGGACTTCATGTCTGTTGCTAACATTGATAAAGCTTTATTGTCTGTGTTTCAGTGTTTCCTTAAGGACATACTCCAGTATATACCTGGCAACTTTCCTGCTACACATACCACATGCTACAGTAATAAAAATAATGCCAACTTTGTTCTCTCTCCTTCAAATGAAACGAAGTAACATTCAAATTGCTTGAAAACTCCTGCTGTTGTATAAGAAGAATGAAATGTGCTCTGTGCAGCCCTGTGTGCAATGATCTTTTCCATTTAAATCTGTTGTGTGAAGTGCTGAAGTACAGCAGAGCAATCTATCCAGTATTGTTTCTAATGTGTATAAAAGAAGGCTCAAACTGGAGCAAGAGCATCTGTATATAATATACAAATTAAAACCCCATTCTTTTCAATCCAGTTAAAGCTCCTTTGTGCTGTGAATTTTATGTATTGATATAGATTTTTATTATAATTTTTACTTGTGACACTATAAAAGCTATGAGATTTTAGGGTAATGTTTTGGATCATGTTCTATTTGTTTGTTACAAAAAAATATTTGTTTAGTTTTGTCTCCAGCATATTATTGATGATATTTGAGCTTAAAAAAAATAACAACAATTTGGCTTTCTTTTTATTTGCTAGCAGCTACTGCTTGTCTTTTCAATAGCAGGAGAGGGAAATTTTTTCCTCTGTTTTCTTGTGGAGTTGTATTGGCAATTAAGCTGTGTATTTGAAAAGCAGAAGCATCATTGCACACCAGTCAGCTCCTAACTGAATATAATCAGTTGTCTTTAGGGAGCTAAAGGACATTGTGTTATATAGTTTTCATCATCTTTTTTGAGCTTTGGAATGATAAGCAGCTTGTTCTTAAGGTTAGTTATGAAAGACTGAATTGGATCTGATCTCTAGTTGTTGCCATTTTGACTGATGCTTGGTAATGATTTTGTTCCCGAGGGTTTCTTCAAAATATGGATCAGACAAAATATTTTGCACACGACACTATGGCACTTCTCAGGAACATTATTTTAAGCAAATTGCATGTTCCGATAGCATTATATATTTTGTGGTTGTGCTTCTGGGCCCATCTTTGTCAAGGTTTTATTTTAAACCATAATGATTAATCACAGAGGCAGACTAAGTTGTTGGGATTTTTTATGTATTGCAAAGGCAGATTAGATTGTGAAATAGGCTGTTGTCTATGGACTGGCTTACAGAAATATTTAAGGTTTTACAAATCTGTTTTTTTTCCTTTAAATATTGGCTTGATGCCTGTTATACTGTGTTCACTCAAAAACACAGCTATAAATAATTATGTAGGGAATTCATTATTCTTCTACTTTCCTCTAAGGACGTTTGCCTAGCTGTGTAATTATCTATTGAATTTTATGAATGGTAAAACTAAGATTTGCTCTAAAAACCAATTTGAAAATATTGACTTAGTTTTGCTCATAAACATGCCTCTTTATCTTGATTTCACCAGAGAACTGGGCCGTGTCAGAAGTGTATTCCTCTTCTTTTAATTGCATTTTTTCTTCCAGATGTAGAGCTTAGCTTTGATTTTTAATTTTTTTTTCCTCTTTGTGAGGGGAAGAGCTTATGTATTCAGCTCGTAGATGCAGCCTTCCAGTGAAGCTATGCATTTACAGGCTGAGCCACAAAGAGCTGGTGTAGAGTGGGCACAGATATTAGCTTTGGTCTTCACACCTGGTACTAAACAATCTATAGGCTGAAAACCTGTCTATGTTTTCCCTGCTAAGACTATTCCTGCTTCTTGAAGACTGTATGTGAACAAGATTGTGGCTAGCCAGAAAATCTAAATAAATAATTAAAAATAGGGCTCATTTGCCAATTAATATATTCTTACATCCTTTGTGTGCCTCAAATTATGAGACTTGTTTTGCTTGTAGAGGAAAAAGGAGCTTTTCAGACTTGCCACTAGCTTCTACCCATAACAAAATGAGGTATGTGAGGGACTTTTAGAGGTGTTGTGCAAATACTGATTGTAATACATAAAAATATATACCTGCTGCTCAGCTTAATTTTCTCATCTCCTATTTCTGATGCACATGTCTGGGGTTGTTTTGTTAGGTTCAGATTTTTTCCGGTCTCTTTCTGCAGATTTCACTGAAAGCCACGGCAGTAATGCTTGTGGCCTGTGCTTGCTATTGTGGTTGCACTGAAGCCATACACCAGTGGTACATTCTAGAACTTCTGCTTATTTGAAACACATTAAAACTGTTATTTCACGGGAAATTGATAGAATTGTGGTGCCCTCTGTTTTTCACCATAAATTGTAAGTTATTGAAAGAAATGCGTTGCACTTGGACAAAGCCACCTTTATCCAAGTGAGGTTGGCATGTGGAGTATGATGTCTGTACTGCTCTGTTCTTCTGGTGTTAGTGGGAGCAACCAAACTTTCCTCTGAAGGCCAGTGTGTGACTTTAAATCATGGGCAGGCAGTGTAGTTTAGGGTGACTTGCTGTTTGTACTGAGCAATGTGAATCAGTTTTCAGTCAAATCCAGTGAGACTGCATTTATTGTGATACTACTCTAGGAGGAGTACTAGTATGGGAAAGAAACTGGTTTTTTATGTATTTCTTGTTGTATGAAGTATTCCAAGTTCACAGCAGGGGTGAAGAACTTAGAGCAGTGCAGGGATTCATAAGAATATGTCAGTTCAGCTGTTGATGTAGAGTTTCATTTATTGATCATGAAAGAATAAATAAATTGTTCTCAGTTCCTCAGTCACATGGTAAAAAGCAGTTAGATGGGGAATGGGAGGAGGACAGCTTTTAGAAGAGGCCTGGATTGGGAGCATGGGGCTGGAGGAAGGGAGAGGGGAGAAAGGGACTTTCCCTTCTGATGGCCGTTGTGGAGCTGCAGACATGGGGAAAAAAATCACATTAGGCTCATTGAGCTATAGATTTCCTCGGCTGTAGTAAGAGTTTGGAAAGTCTCCTTTTTTGGCCTGGAGAGAATAGAACAGATGCCCCTATAAAGCATGGGATTTTGGCAGGCATGACTGGAGGGGAGATGGCTGAGAAAAACCCAGCAGAAAGGAAGTTCATTTGTGGACTTCAATTCTTTCATGGGCCCTTTTTTGCCTCAAATGGTTTCCAAGAATAGAAATCAAAATGTTGCCATGTGTTTAAAAAAAACCCCACACACCCTCTAACCAAAACAAACAGGCAAAACATCTTAATGCTCTTACACATCCGTTTACACTTCTTGTAGCAGGGTAAGAGAAAATTACTGGGTGGGGACACAGCTAAATGTAATCCTTCATTAGAAACGGAAGGGTAGGAGCTCTCTTTATAGCCTTGAATGGGTGTACGTTTGATGTTACTCTGCATGCTGCTGAAGTCAACACATCCTTTTCCAAGCAGCAGTGGAAATTTTGAAGATGGGGCTCATATCTGATGTCTGCTGAGATGATTGCCAGCATTGCTTTGGAGCTTGCTAAGTTGATGGGTGGGTGTTGAGAGGTGTCTGAGAGGTCATACATGGTCTGCTGCGAGAGAACAAGGGAGATGCAAGCCCTGAATACGGGTGGGTGGCATCCCTGGGGGTGGCAGCTGTTGAACCTCCTCCTTTGACATTCCCATTGCTGCTGTCTTGACTGCTGGCTATGCGCTTCTCTGTGAGGGAAAGGAGGAATGGGGCTTTCCAGTTGCTCAGTGTCGGCCACAGCCAGCACTCAATCAAGTTTGGCAGCATCAGATGCATCATTTTGTAGCGGGACATTCAGAAGGTGTGACAGGACTTGTGCATCGCTGAGCCGGGGGGCTTCTGCAGGGGACAGAGCTGCCTCCATGCAGAGGAGGAGGAGGAGGCAAGGGCTTAGCTGTTAAGGCAGGCAGAGATGTGAGGGGTTTTTAAACATTCAGTCAAACTGATGAAAGTAAAGAATGATCTTTGCAACTGTGCTAAAGATACAACTGGAGACTCTTCCATCATAGTGGATGGCATATGGAATGAGCAGAAAGCCTAAACACCGAGTTAGGCTTAAGCCTTTCTCCTTGTCCAAATATCTTTATAACTGTTGATTGCTCTCTGACAGTCTCCATCTTTCAGTGTTGTTCTAATCAGAGTGGACTTGCAAGAGCTGAACCTCTCAAAAGCCTTACAGCTCCTTGCCTGTATTTGCTGCTCTCTTGCATGGGATATAGCAATAGCTCCAAGAAGAAAACTACACAGTTGTAAACAGTTAAGATCAAAATTAGGAATAGAATTGAAGGAGAATCAAGTGTTTTGTTTTATTTTGTCCCCTGATAATATTTCTTCCAGAAAATTCAGTGTGGTTTCTAGTTCTTGTGTGCAGCATTGTCTTAATAAATTTGTGGTGAGATGCAAGGTTTATTATATGCTACGGTAGATGTCTCCTAGTTATAGTAAGAACAGACATACAAAGTATCTGCGATAGAACATGGTTTCTGATGCATATATTTAATTATAGCTAATGCAGAGACTGTAAAAAATGTTTTATGAAGATAATGCATTATTTTTACAACTTTTTCTTATGGTCCCATCTAGTTGGAAATTTTTTAACAAGGCCTTAACATATGGGGGTTCTTTATAGATATAACATGTTTTAAGTCACTTGCAAAATTCAGTTTATAATTACAAATAAGTGTATCATAAACAATTGCTTAGTTCCTGAAGTATTTTTTGTAATTTTCAATATTGCATTGATTTTCAGGGTTTTCATTTATGCTGTGTGGTTTTGATTGGGAACAAATGCCTGACAAAAGGGAACAGTTTGATCCTCTGTAAAGCAAATGTCATCTTCTGCTCCAAAACACAAGCGATTCATAGGAAAATAACTGCTGGTTGGCCAATGTGCAGCAAGCTGCTTCAATTTCTCTCCATCATGAAGATGAACTGCTCCCAGTCGCTGGCAGGACTCAGGGAGTAAAGAGAGATCCTTTGCAATTAACCAGGGGGATTTACTGACTCTTTTGTCTTCCACCAGTACATTGCTGCCCCAACTCAGGAGTGCTCAGTTTTGTCCCTCACTAAATAGATACACTCCAAAATACACGTGCCATTTCTGTTCAATTAGTCACAAAATTGCCAGTTTTATGGGCAGTTGCAGCAGAGAGCTGTCTTCTCTTGGACTGTGTGTTTAGACAGTACTTCCACCACTGATTATATGTTCCTGTAGACTTGAATGTTGCTATTTTTTGTGTGATCTCGCTCAGACTTTGCTGGAATACTAGGTCAATTGAAAAGATTGGTGCTCCAATACTTTTAATATTAATTTTAAGTCTTCTCAGGAATTTGCAGTAAAGTTTTTTTTTTGTTGTCAAATTGTAGAGTGACATCCACATGAGCACAATTAGTGAGTGTTGTTTCTACTGATGGTCACATAATATTTTAGTTCCCGAATATGATTGGCCTGAAAAGAGTAGGACCTGAAGCTTTCCTAGGTATATAAAAACACTTCCTTAAAATCTAGTATTGTAGAATATATGAATTCTTTTTCTTCTGCCAAAGGAAGTCATTAATAATACTCTTGAGATGTGCCGTATTAATTCTAAGCACCACATAAACCTGTAGCCCCCTATGTGTTAAATGGTTTTCATCAGATGGTTTACTAATAGGATAATCAGGTCTTGGATAGGAAAGAGAACTGATTCCTGCAAACAGATGGGGAGCTGAAAGAGGGGAGGATGGATGAAGCGAAAAAGGAAAATATATTTATATATGCCTTTGATATGCTTCCTCCTATTGTCTCCACTGGTGTTTTCGAGTTTCCTGTTGTTTTGCAGATTGAACCTGGGGAGTCTGTTACAGGATGAAAACTAGCCTTCTCTTTTATGCCAAATTACCTTTAATTGCTATGTCTTTTATTTTAGAAATACAGATTTAAGCCATGGTTGATCAGATAGGTCTCAAATGTGTCATTATCAGATCCTGCTTTTGTGGGGACTGAGCTGAAGGCAGAAATCATTGTTCATGTAGAAACAGCAGTGAAGCATTGCTGGTTGGGTTTATTTTTTCTGCAAATGGTGAAAAGTATAGCATATGTTCAGTAATCTCCCCTTACTACTTTTCTAAAAACATGTTATTGCATGTGTAGTTCTCTGCAAAATCAATTATTCTTTGTCCAACTTCTTTGACCTTATTTATTTTTGAAGAATTCTTTTGAAAACAGTAATGTGTCAAGGAAATGTTTGTTTATAATAAGGAAAGATTAAAGACTGTTTCAACCTTGTCCTTGAAATAATTGCTGAGAAAATTGCCAGAGTTAGTAATAGAGTTTAATCAGGACTTGGTTGGTTTTATACATCTCTTTCCAACATTAGCTACAATTTATCCATCATCTGCCATTTAAACTGAAATGGAAATAAGTTGCTTTCCTAAGCTGCTTGTATTGTTAAATAAAATGTTGAAATAATATGTTAAAGTAAAACTTCCCATGCTTAGGAAAAATAGTGTTTGCTCAAACTCCATTAGCAGTTTGAACATATTGAAGGTTCAAATATATAAAATCTTCAAGTTCCTGTTATTATCTGACAAAAGTGAACGGTATTTAAAATGCTATTACAAACATGACAAAGAAATGAAAGCACATCAATAGATTTGACCAATTATGCTGCTACTATACTTTGAAATCTGAATGTAGAAAATTAGTCAACACTTTACACAATAAATAAGTGTGATGATAAAGTATGGTGTTGAGATAAAGCCTTGAAATGAGATGACATAGCCAAGTGAAAGAGAGACAGCATCATTCTGAGGCCCAAGAAGCAGTGATTCATTGGAGATAGTCTGGGAGAATTGGCAGTGTGCCATGTTCTTTTTTAATGGAAACAACTTAGCACTGGAAGGTTTAAGATTTTTTTCCTAGTCTTACTGATTAATTGCTCATAAGCAAGAGCTGCTTAGAACAATGCTTGAATTTTTTGCACAGTGCTCAGCCTCCATATGATATTCATTTTAGAAAGATTCCTGGCTGTTTGAAGTACACAGGAGCATCACATTTTATCTTGCAAATTTTTCCTACTCAGAGTTCAACTCATAATTTACTTAATTTGGTCCCATTATATGCTTAAAAGCCAATGTGGTAAAATCCTGTTTAACACAGGATTTGGGATTTGATTTGGTATTCCTTCGATCAGAAATCTGCTTTCTACTGTGGCAAAATCCATTACATCAGCCCAGAGCTCAATCCTTACATGGCACTCAGAAAATCCTTTGGTCTCCTGTGACATGTGATGTCACGCACTCTCTGTTACCCTTCACCCTGTATTTTCTTGCAAAGCTGGGTCAACTAAATCTAGGGTTTATTTCCAGCATGAATCAAATGTACATCATTTGGAGAATGTCCTATTAGTTCTTAATTTTTTAAAATGGTAAATGGAGCCCAAAACCACTGGAAAATGTGTATTTTTGATACTACATCTCCTGTTTGTAGCTATGGTTGTTTGATTGTCGATGTGGCAAAGCACTTGTGGGTGGCTTACATTTAGCTAGGAGTTACTAATAGCCAGGGGAAACAGAGAGATGGAATAATAATGAAACCCACTGTTGCAGTGTTTGCTTCATTAAATAAAAGAGAGAAAGTTCATCCATGGGAACAAGCAGGGTTTGAGATATTATGATTTTGGGAGATGTGTGCATCATTTGTCCTTTTATCAACACTGCAAAACAAAAGCCCCAGCCCCAGTTCCAAAGGGAATCTGTCCTCTCTGATGGTTCCCCTGGGGTTGCTCTGAAATGGATCTGCTTGTACTGTGCTTCTGACTAAAGACTGCAGCATATTGTTCAGGAGGGGGCATTGATCTTTTCCGTTTTTCTAATTTTTGTACTGTAAAGTACTAACCTGTTTAGACTTGCCAGTTCTGTTGGTTCTGCAGGCTGTTTGCAAGTAAAGACAGACCTTGGCCAGATGAAATTATTATCTCTGCTGTTTCCAAGGCAGTCTTAATTTTCCTCCATTGGAAAATTTTTTGTCCGTCAAAAATTCTTATATTCTTAAAATTCTGGATCAATTTACGCATCCAAAAAGAAGAGTCCTTGATTTAGATATTGAATGACCTCCTCTTATTGCTTGAATATTCGGTAGATGGACTTGGGGGAAATCCTATTCCTATTCCTTGTAAAAAACTTAAACAGAAAGTTTCCAGGCAGACTTCCTTGGCAGCATACGTAAGATTTTATTTTTCATGTTAGGAAAGTTCACTGTATTTATAAGACTGGCATTATTAATGGTTTTTCAGAATACATGCTTGAAGTCAAGCAGCTGCAACTTAGAGTTAATCTGGCAAATATTTACCACTGCTTACTCTGAGTATCACTCAGGGATTTTTCTCTGCTAGCTCTTTATAAAAAGCTTTTTGAGAGGTCTTACTGATGTGGTACTGCCAGCTGTGGAGCAGGACCTTAACTTGGTCTTATTTGTACTAATGGACTTCCCTTTCAAGTCTCTTTAACCATGTATGCATAACTAAATTTTTCTGAAACTGGTATTTTAGTTGTCATTCAAGAGTTGGAAATACTATTTCCTTTATATTTCCAGGAAGACAGGATCTGCCTGAAAATACATCATTAGTTTTATTATGTAAGTTATCCCAAACCAGAACACCATGAAAATCTGAGATGTGTATTAACCCCATCTCTGCCAACTTGGGAAAGTGCTTTTCATTGTTTTGCACTTGGCTGGCAGGAATGTTGTCAGCCACGGGGGCAAGGAGACACCCTCAGACGAGAGGGCAAACTGCTGGAGAGGCATTTGCCTATGCTGTAGCTACCAAACTGTGCTGTGCTGGTTTGCTGGGCCAGTGAGGCTGCACAGGCTGAGACGAGGGGAGGAGTTTGGATGTTGTGTCTTGGCAGGCATTCTCTCCATCTCCAGGTGGCATTGCTCCAGTACTGCTTTGGGTCAAGTGCTGCACGCTGCTTCTTAGCCACAGAGGGCTATAGGAATGGTCATGTGGATTTTTGCTATGTACAGTACAGCCCGTGGCTGAAGGGTGTGGTTGAAGTCCTTATCATGCCAAAAGCCACCAAACTTGGATGCTTTAGTCCCTCCCTCTGGTTTTGTCCACACTGTGGGAAGCCCCTGGGTTTGGAGCACACCTGATGTGCAGCATGGCAAGCAGAGATGCATGTAAACACCGTTGCCTTTTCCCTCACCCCTACATTGTAGTTTCCTTGGAAGGAAACAGTTTGCGAGGAGGCCCAACCTTCTGTGTGTTCCAGAAGGTTCTGAATTTGGGCAATGGCTGGACCATTTTCTCCCTGTGACTGCTGGACATTTCTTCCACAGGTTGACACCTGTCTCGTTGGCATGGATGTCCCCAGCTGCTAACAGGAGACTTCAAATCCTGTTTTGAAAAAAATGTTTTGACAAAAAATATATTGGAAACTGTGATGTCAGTAGGTGTTAAGTATGAGATAGGTCATAAAGCAGACAGAAATGGAAATTAAGGTACTCTGTCAGCACAGAGAAGAATTCTCAGCCTTTGTAAGCAGAAAACCCAGAATACCAGGGTAAACAAAGGGAAATTTTCCCACTGTGGCTACAAACATTTTACAGGGCCCATTTGCTGTATAGAGTATTCTAGGGATTTCGGAATAGAACCGATTTATCAGATTGCTAGCAGTCTGTTGTTTGTTGGGTCTCTAGGCACCATAAATGAGGGTGACTGAGGCATTTGGATAAATGTTGTTTGCTCCTTATATGGTATATCATTGCCATTTAAGAGAGTATCTATTAATTACTATCCACTTTGCAAACTTGTCTGTTTTTTCATGAGAAGATAGGGTACAATTTGAACTATTCTATTTTAGAATCTTTTTCCCCTTGCTTGTATCCTGATTTTCTTAAGAGAAAGGGAGAACCTGGTACACAGTCTCTGTTGCTTAGCTCATTTTTTTTTGCCTCCAGTGGATGCTGTCAGCAGGGAGGAAAGTACTTTTTGAACTCTCACCCAAGCTAGCAGCATTCTTGTGTGTGCTTGATAGTTATGGAGACAGACCATCTCTTCCAGAAGTTGATTTGTATTGCCTAAATTAGTCTTGTGCTCTGAAATACTCTCCAGAAGAAGGAATTGTAGTCCCACTGAGTACAGGGGGAACATCAGGGAACTGGCTTTCTCATTTGGCTGCCTGTGGTTGGTTGCTGTGAATAGTCCCTTTTGCTCATACCTGTGTCTGACGCTCAGGCTTTCTTCTCGGCTGATGTTTCTAGAGCTGTTTAACATTAATAGCTCCTCTTTAGCTATTGAGCACAGATTCAGCACACACTGTGTTTTCTATGTCTGTACATCTTATTTCAATGGAAACCTTTTGCATCTGTTCTAATCATGTGTTCTAATACCTGTGGGGTGTATAATACAGCAGCACATAAGCTGTTTTTAATTTTATTGCTGTTCTGCATTTAGGAGTGACTCATTGCTTTGGAGACTGAGTTGATAAAAAATTTGCACATCTCATTAATCTAATACTGTAATTCCCAAGAAACATTACGCTGAAAAAGCCCATTGTTCAGATGGTGCATGGTAGCTTTTAATTCATGGAATAGTACTATGGTCTGCATGAAACAATCTTAGGAGTCATTTTCTAGCAAATAAAAATAGAACAGAAGGATTTCTTTACAGAAACCAAAAAATGATGCCTTGGAACTCAGACCTCAAGGAGAATTGGATCAAGAGTTTTAAGGGGCTTCAATTTCATTCTGTTAGTCATACCATTCATTGTCATTAATATCAACCTTGAAGCTTTTCTGAACAGTGACATTTTTCTTTCTTTTTTAATATAAATCTAGTAAACTGATGACAACCACCTGATTGACGAAGGGATTTGTTTTAAAAGCTCTTATTTTATGTAATGGTAGTCCATAAAGTGACAAATAATGATAAAAATAACAATAATAAAGGAAAACTTTACACAGCCTTGCTCCCCTGTAGTTTTATGTTTCTCATTTAGACAAAAATTTTAATGCAGAACATAGCTAAGTGAGCTACTTTTTCAGTTCTTAGAACTAAATTGATTATCTTCTTGTTTCACTATTTGTTTTTACTTTGTCTTGGAATATAGTGTCTCATGTCTCCCCTGCTTCCCTCCCCCTCCCAAAAAGCCCAACCCCGAAAGAGCTAATGAAGGGTCCCATTTTTGCATATAAAAATTTTTGAAAGTGAGGAGAAACGGAAGATAATGTTTGATGTGGCAAACAATCATTCCCAATATTAATTGTAGTGGAATGTGCTTACTGTAGGGACAACAACCAAAAAAGTAGGAAGCAAAACCAGTGGAGAGAGTCCACTGGAAGACACTTGATCACAGTTAATCTTCAAACCCCTCATTTCAGAGACAGTAACTCTAGGTCAGGCTTAGGCCTGTTTTCTGGCATCTCACATCACCTCCATGTGAGCTTGAAGACCTCCTATCTGGAGCAAAATCTTGGTGTTTGCTCTAGCATCCTTCAGGATGAGTGCTAGAGTTTGCAGCATTTTTGTGTCTTCTGGAAATGATACTTTTTGGTGTAGTAAAGTTGTTGTGGTAATATACTAAGGATGAAAATTCTGAATGTGGTAAAATGTATGGGTAATTCTCAACTTAAGCCAAACTTTCTGGTTGTAATTTTTGTAATGCTTTAAGAGGACAGCATGATGAATTGCACATGAGAGCTGAAGCTGAGCTTTGCTTTTTTGAAGTTATCCATAGGATTTGTGTGTGTGTACTTGCTTCATTTCCTTTTTGTCTGGAGGACATAAAAATAGTTCTCTTGCCCTGAAGTTGTGGGCAGACTGATGGGCACCTGATGTGTGAATTTAACCCACCTTTTCTGAAGGGCAATGGTCCACGAGTCGCAGGGATTACATTTTTTTTGGCTCATGTAAACAACACCTGCTCTGTTCAATGTTGTATGCATTCCAGGGACTTTCTGTTTATTGAGAGTACAAACTAGGCACAGAAACTCCAATTTAAGAAATATTTCTTTAACTTCCTATAATTTGAGATTTTGACCTCCACTTCAGGTTGGGGAGTATACCTATATGCAATTCAGTCTAGTAGGTGGTGTTTTAACATGTCTTGGTTCAAGATACAGAAGGATAAATGAATAAGTGAGCAACAGGTAAATTGTATGAATGTAATTGCCTGTAATAAGTGGATTTTTAGATACCTGAGGTCCATGAGTAACCTTGGATATTTCTTTTGCAGCCTGTCTCCATTGTCTGCATGGAGTTCTTAACCTAGCTAAGATAAACGTCAAAATAGTCACCTTTGAAATTTTTGATTATTCTGTTCAAACTTTTATTTTTTTTTTCACTGATCATGACATAGTGTTGGTTTGTGTATAAATTCTAGTACAAGTTCCGTGTAAAACAGGAAAATTTGATTAGAAAGTTAGGTCCCAAATATTAGCAGTTTTATAGTAAGACAAACCCAAAATATACTGTTCTATATCTTGCTTAACTGTAGGCATGTTTGTAATGTTTTTATCCAAGTTTCACTGTTTTTTAATTTCCATAGAAATGTTTTAAACTGTGATTAGTATCATCCTCTATGTGCTACAGGCAGTAAAATAGAACACATAATTTTTCTAGAGTGTGTTGGACTCATGCTTTCAGTATTCTCTAAAATATTGATGTGAATTAGAATAGGTTGTTTTCAAAATTTTTTGAGAGTATATCTTCTTGAATCTTTTTTTTTTTTTTAAGTAAAAGCTGTATTATTATATAGTAAGATTTCTAGCACTGGGCTTTGTGTTTCTTCAGATACAGAAAGTCTCAGGCTGGATTTATAGAACACCTTTTGTTCCAATTATCTTTCATGTTCTTAAAAAAAAAAAAGGCAATATATTATTACCCAGATGATTAAAATGTCTACTAATAATCCTTTGCTATTGAAGCACCTGCCATATGTTTGTGGGCAAGAAAAATAGCGAGAGGAATGAGAGGGAGTCAGAACATGATTAGAATTTGGTAAGGTGCTGAGACAAGTGCTTCGCACTGGGGTGGACTTCATGATCTGCAGGGTGTGGGTGAGTTTCCATGGCCAGGAGAGCCACCCTGGAGCAGCCTGTGAGAGGAAGGTGGGAAGCAGCAGCCATCAGTAGCCAGGGAGTGAGGACAGGGCGTGCACCAGGAGCAGGACACACAAGGAGCTCCTTGTGTCCCACTTGGACCCTTCCTTCTGAAGGGACTGGCGGGGGCCTTTTTCCTGGGCAGTGACATTGGTGGGTAAGAGAAGGTTAATATGGGGTGGGAATAGCAAATGTGGGAAAAGTGTGGCCTCTTATGCCATCTCTGGTGTCCTACAAGTGTGGGGGCAGCTCTGTGAAGACCAGCTTGAGCACAGGTGTCCAAGCAAAGAGCACAGATGCCATATGTTGTTTTCTACAGTTTGAAAAGCAAGCAGTAATGTTTTCTTCCCAGCCTCTTTCAGCATGTGTGCAAGGCATGTGTGTCAGGTGGGGGCTCTCCTGCACGTGACCCTGGTAATTGTGTTAATGAGCAGGGAGGGAGGGGAAAAATACAAGGTACTTGAACAACTGACAGGAGCATTCGATATTTAATATCCTTATCTCCCCAGAAATTTAAGGATTAAAGAGGCACTATTTGTTACAGCCATTTTTCCCCCTTGGAGCTGTCATCTGGGCTATAAGTAATGGATTATTTTGAGGAAGAAAAAAGTGCCTCAAAGACATAACTCACTGCCCTCACAAATTATACCATTTTTCTACATATGTTTAAATTAATTTTATCTGAGATTTCAAAATAGTGCCCTGGTACGTAAATTGTGGGAGAATATTGCAAAGGCTGCAAGCTTTTGTATTTGTGAGTTTGGCTGTCCCTAATCCTGATGAAATGCAGACTTAATAGACACTAGTGGGAGTGGCTGTATGTTGGAGGAAAGGCTCTTGCCACCTTGAAGCAGAGGCAGCTGTGCAGTGACCGTGTTGCAGTTCTGCATGGGCTATGAGCAGCTGTCCTGTTATGCAGAGGGGATGTAGGGGCACTGGTTTGTAAACTAGTGCATCCTACTCTTAATCTTTCTTTTTGAGCCCTGGTTTGTTTCATAGTACTTTATGCCATTGGCATTTGAATTTTTTATCTCGTGACTTAAAATCTAGCTACTATGTTGTTAAGAGCAGTAGCAAAAGAAGTGTCCATAATTTACTGAAGAAAATCTAAAAATGCATACATTGAAGTTTTTTATATTAATTTTTAAAATACGTATTTATTGAAAACATTGGGAAAAATTTCTGTTTGCCCTGCTAGTGCTCTCCAGCAGTTCTACATCTAAGCTTTATACATTGCCCCACAGTTGCTGTGCTCCAGGTCTTTCCCTTGCTGCTTCCACACCACATTGTGTCATCCATGGGTTTCTTTAGCTGACAACATACAGCTATCACAAAACATTGGTCAAATTGATGATATTGAGTAGTGTACTTAGTATATCTTTAATTCTGGAGGCATACCTTTTTTCTGTTCCTTGTACAGAGCTTATGCTAGTTATTTTTTTTATTCTACCTGTGGGACAACCTGGACATTCCACCCTTATCTAAAGATGCTGGCTGCCATGCTAGACTACTAAAGGCTTGTGAAAGTTAAACATATTTAATTTTTATTCTTACTTTTGTGGGAGTTCTAGATACACAGACTGGCTCTAGTCTTTTTGCTTGACAAGAAAGAAAGCGAAACTCTATAAGAAAATAAAATGTTCTCTTTGCTAGGATCAAGATGTGTTATATAGAATATATTATGCAGAAATCTGTGCACAGTTTTCTAAATTATATGTGTTTGTTTCCAAAAGTAAGCAAAATCGAATATGAGCTGGAATGGAATAAAATAATAAAAGGCTGAGGAGTTTTAAGTTTTCTCAGTAATGTCAAAAGTTAACATGCTAGTTGTCTGTTTTTAGATATGCGAGGCATCACCAAAAGTATGTTTTGATGCCATTGCTATTATGAGACCAAGGGGCATTTTTTAATTTTCATTTTCCATGTATTTTCCTCTGAGTCAGTAATCTAAAATAGTTATCTTACTGTTCTTAATATTTTGGATACAGATTCTAAAATATATATCTGTCTGGACAATTTGTGAAAGGCAATGAGACGTGTATGTTGTCCTGAAGAAATAATCATGGACTGACTAAAATTTAACCCATGTTTGCTTGTTATTTCAATTGCATGCTAAGCAATTAAAAAAAAATATTGTTTTACTGGTAATCTGCATGCATTGTTTAATAAACTACCAGGTACTACCTCTTCTGAATAATCCTGCAGGAAAATAGTTGAGCACTATTAGCAATGTTACTAATAATTGATTGTACCAATTATGAAGTTTCCTTAACACTTTCATAACGAAACCTCATTTGTGTAGCTTTTTATGCATATGCTTTTACTTTAAGAGATGTGGCAAAAAGGGAATTTTCTTTTTCCCAAAAAGGAAGTAAATAAATATGTTTTTACTGCAATTCTGCTAGTTCAGAAAAATGCTAGTTAAACACATTAAATTGATTGAACATGTAGACAGGTTGTCTCTTTGCCTTTTCCATTTGCCTTTTCCCTTCGTCTCTTCCAATACTACATATTTGGTCACATACATTCCATAGGTAATCTTCCTCTCAGAAGCTTGCATCATCTTCTACTTAAACTGGATGAATCTAATTAGCAAATTCCTACCATAGTATCTTGTGTTTGATGTACCACTAAACTGAATTCCCACTGTGTAACCCTCCTTCTTCATGTTACTTGAGCCTTGAGCCTGAGATCTCCAGCAGTGTTGTGAGTCCCACCACACTGGACGGAGTTTCACGTGTTTCATAGAATCATATGGTAGTTTGGGTTGGAAGAGACCTTTGAATTCAGTCATCTAGTGCTACCCCAATAAGCAGGGATATCTTCAACTGGATCAGGTTGCTGAGAGCCACGTCCAGCCTGGCCATGAATGTTTCCTGGTATGGGACATCTACTGTGTCTTTGGGCAACTTCTTCCAGTGTCCCACTGCCCTCATCGTAAAAAATGTCTTCTTTGCATCTAGTCTGAGATGTAGTTTCCTTCCCATCTGCTGTGGTCTTGAGGATGCTTGTGCAGTGGTAGAAATTTATTTCCATATCTGTTCCTGTCCTGATTTTGGAGTTACTTTGAACTCTAAGGATGATTACTGGAAGCCTCAAAAACTCCTTGGACTACACTAGTATCAATGAACTAAGGCTCAGTAATACTGAATAATTTGTATCAGTTTTGGCTCTGTATCACCCCTGCAATTCCTCGAGCTCTCTTCTCAGAGGACCCACTGTGCTATTTTTTGCCCATAAGTCACTTCTAAGGTAATTCTTTCAAGTAAAATGAAATCTATTCTTTGATAGATACAGGTCATGAGCGGAGTAAAAGATTGCTCAGAGTGGCTAATTTAAAATAGGACTATTTTTAAGCAGATGTGTTTCTTGTTTTATTCAGGGGCTGGGAGCAGGGTTCAGGTGTCTGTAATCGTTCCCTGCGAGAGCTGATGTTATCATTACCGAGTTCCTTCTGCAAGGAGCGCCCTGCCCTTCTCCATACCCGGGTGGGCAATGGAATCTGCTCTTGGAGATGAGACAGGGGGCCCAACACCAGACAGGCTGCAGGAATCAAATATTTCAGACCTTGCAGAGGACACTCTAAATCTTAGACCCACGGATGAGCTGGAAACTATTGCTGTGGAAGAAATTCAAGACCTTAAACCTGAGGATTTGCAGGAATCTGCTCCTGCTGAAGCAACGCAGGACACAAAACCTGGGACTGGGCAGGTACAACAAAGGGATAACTGTAGATTAAAGGTCAGGGGCATTTTTACAGTTGCAGTAATGTATTTTTTAGTAATTGTAAGCATACTGTTTTTCAATTATACTTGAGAAGGCTCGCTTGGGTTTTATGGATTCAGCTTGTTATTTCTAGAGGTTGTATCTTTGAAGTCCCAGAAAGGTGGTGCATATCATGGAAACCCTTTTTGTTTTAACTAGGCAGAAGTTTATGCCACTGTCATCTGCAGGGGGATTGAGTGGAATGAGAGTATCTGTTGCAAGCTGACCTACATAGCCAACTTCCAGGTGAAATGCTGAGCACTATCCATTATGGATAAATTGAAACTATCCTAGTATGAGATGGACTTTTGTGTGCAGTTTGAAATTACTGGCCTCAGTTGAGAGTGAGGCTAGAAAAATGATTGTTCCTATCTGGGGTATTTGTGGTATTGTGTCCCTCTGCAGAAATTGCATTCTACTTTGATATCACAGTTCATGGAAAAACATGAATATTGAGGGCTTCAAGCAGAGCAGGTGTAAAATAGGTTTTCTTTATTGGAACAAACTTAAAATACTTTTCAGTCTTATTCCAAACAAGTGAAAAAAAGATCTCAGGAATGAGAAATAGGCTTTGACGACCGGTACCAGTGATCTGACTTTTCAGTGCAACACAAATCCTTGCTCTTCTGTGCTGCAAGAAGCAGATGTACAAAATGCTGGACTGGGTTCTTGCCCAGAAATCTTCTCATCTTAATGTTTCTCTATAAAATTTCCCCATTTGTATGAACTATTCAGCTCTCACTACAGCATGCATTTGAAACATCTCCTAAGCACCATGTGAGTGTCCTACCCAGCAAGTATTTTCTTCCAAATCAGTAGTCCAGATCTACCAGAAGTTGGATCTCAGCCTGCTATCTACATCCCGAATGGGTGTCTTTCTGTTCCTTAAATATTTGTTTTGTGATAAGTGCTTTGAGTTTTTTTTTTAAACTGAAATTTTAACCAGCAGTCCTATCCTGAACTTGAGAAGCCTGTCCCAAAGAAAATTTTATTAAAAATAGAATATTGTTGCAAAGTCTAGCTAACAGATTAATTGCTTTTATCTGCAGTATTGTTCTTTTGAAAAACTCTTAAATCAAGAAATGTTAGAAAGAATTCCTTGTCAGAATGAAAAGATGACTCTTGTTTCTGGATGAAAGAACAGTTACTAATACAACAAGAAAATTATCAAGTGTGTCATATTACAACAATTCATGAATCTGAAAACATTTTTTACAGAGTGCCTTGACTCTGTAGGAAACTATGAACTTCTGATTTTGATGGTTTTTTCTTCTTTCTTGCTGTAGGTTTGAGTTTTAGAGAGAAGGGTCAGGGTGGGATGGTTGTCACCTTAACCAATGTGACTTGCAGTCGTGGTCGTCAGCAGTGAAGCCCCACGCAGCCACTAACTTACTCCCCCAACAGTGGGACTGGGGAGGGAATCAGAAGTGTAAAACGTAGAAAACTTGTGAGTTGAGATAAAAACAGTTTGATAAGAAAAGGAAAAGCAAAAGCAATGTACACAAGCAAAGCAAAACAAGGAATTCAGTCACTGCTTCCCATGGGCAGGCAGGTGTTCAGCCATCCCCAGGAGAGCAGGGCCCCATCACGTGTAACAGTTACTTGGGAAGACAAACACCGTCACTCCAAACATCCCCCTGTTCCTCCTTCTTCCTTGCATTCAATACAGTGAGCATAATGTCATATGGTCTGGAATATCCCTTTGGTCACTTTGGGTCACCTGTCCCAGCTGTGTCTCCTCCCAGCCTCCCATGCACCCCCAGCTCCATTGCCTTTGTGGCAGTACAAAAAGCAGAAAAGGCCTCGGCTCTGTGTAAGCCCTGCTCAGCAACAACAAAAACATCTCTGTTATCAACCCCATGTTCAGCACAAATCCAAAACACAGCCCTGTACCAGCCACTGTGAAGAAAATCAACTCTACCCCAGCTGAAACCAGCACACATGTAAAAACTCAGGTACTAAAATTTTGAAGAACGAATGCTTCTGAAACAGGGCTTTCTTCCTACTTCTAAAAATGATTTCTTGTATGAACAGACTCTAAATCTTAGCCTTTAATAACTGATTTTCCTATTTGTCAAGTAACTTGCTTATTTACTAAATGAGAATATTATTCCATCTGTAATGTTAAAGTGTGAGGGAATTCCAAAGTTGCACTTTAACAGTGCATTTTTTATATCTCTTTATCCAGGTAAAATTAAGTGTTGCTGAATATAAGATATGATTGATTAATGAGCAGTTGTGATAATGTGTCCTACATTCCTAACGCTGGTTTTTAATGCTATCGAGGTTGAGAGGAAATCAGCCCCACTGTGCATCTTCTAATATGGAGTCAGGAAATGACAGGGGTAATTTTCAAAACTTTGAGATTTAATCTTGGCATAGTTTATTACTTTGCTCTGATGCTGCTGAACATACATTTTCAGAACAGATACAGCTCTGTGAAAGCACCACTTTGGCACAGGCCTCCCCTTTTCTTTGCCTAATAGCTGGGAACAGTTCTTGCTCTTTAGTTCTGTAATGTTTCCTGAGTTCTTTTCACTGTTGCTGACTGCATGTGCAGAACATCATGTGTTTCAGGTTTGTATGTGTTCAAAATGGAACTATTAATCATGTTGATAAAGTTTAAAAATTCTTGGCACATGTACAGGAGTTCTTTGCTTATATTCAGAAGCTCTTTTTATTGTTTTTAAAACTCATCTAAAGTACATCCCAACATTCTTTAAGCTCTCTGAACATTTAATTTAGCTAAGAAAAAAGATGGGATTCATTAGAAAATATGTTCTCTATTAGGAAATTTCTTCATCTTAAGGCCTTGTACTAGATATAAATAAGTTTAGAATGATTTCCATTAGTGTTTTGATGTGAGGTAAATAAAAGCAAAGAACCATTTATGAAGAACTAAAGGAAGCTATTGTTAGTAATGATACAAAATGCTCAATCAATGCTTTCAAAAATATTTCTGCCTTTTTAGGACTGTCAAGAGGCAAACTTTCAGCATATTCTGGACACTAAGCATTTGCATTATATAATGATGTGTGTGTAGTTCTTGAACTTTTAAAATAATGTTTAGTTTATGAACTTTTCAACTTGAGATACAGCAGATTCTGCCTGGTGACAGAAAGTAAACAGAAGTTAGAACCTGTAGCTTCATTAGATGCCTAGACTAAATACAGTTTGTTTTCTAACAAAGCAGTATGAATGCTATTCATTCCCCAGCCTTTATATCCAGGGACTTCTGGTAGATTTATGGATTTTGAGTGTCTTTTTCTTTCTGCTTCTTTGTCTCCCTCCCTCCTCTTCATTTCTGGCATCATTTCGTATGACTCAGATATTCCACTATTCTGTCTTTAAAGTGCCAGTAGTGCTTGCAAGAAATGCCAGTGTAATGGACTAGGAAATTCTGGTTCCTTTTCTCTAGAAACAATCCAGGCTCGGCAGTGGCCAGCCCAGCATCATCAAACAGATGAAAAAGCCACCATTTCTTACCAGTCTTAGCCTATGAATGGGGACTCCTTAGTGGCAAATGACTGCCCCTAATAAAAGCAGAATTATGTTCAGTGAGGGGAGCCCAGACTGAATGGGCCACAGGAGAAGATTGTTTCCGATATGGTTTCCTGTAAAGTGTGCATGTGCTTAATTAAGATCAAGTGAAATGCTCAGCCAAGTATTTGGGGTTTATTACTGTCAAGGTGTTCTTTTGTACAGCTTCTTGCGGTTTCCCTTTCTTCGCTGTTTGCTCTGCTCCCTTTCTCCGTGAGAATGACTTCATTGATTGCTCCAGGTCAGTCTAATAGATCTCGCCTAAAGAAACTGAGTTTGATTCAGTTGGGCTCCTTGGCATAACCCGCATTTATACCGCAGTTTCTGCTGTTGTTGCTTTCTTTGGATGCAATCAGAAAGCAACCCTAAAAGGACCTGGAATCTGCAACATTGTCTCATTCCCAACATTTGTTGTATCATGCCTTCTTCCAGGAGTGCAGCTGTGTGTCATCTTCACATGTGTTCAGAATACATTATGAACGGATGTTGCTCTTTCCCAAAGAAGGTGCAGCTCTTGTTTCTGTTCGTGATCAGGAGCAATTTAAGTTGATAATAACCTTGGAGGAAATTGTAGGGGTGGATACCACACATCTGAAGCAGTCTGATTTGTGTTCGCTCTTCTCACTAGCACCTTACTTGTCAGAATTTGCAATGCCCATGATAATGGTTTTCTTTCCTTAAGGAGATTTGTGTACAAACTTTGAATAATGAACAAATATGTGTACAGGTCAGACTGCCTAATGCTTCATGAGTTTTCCATTAATTGTTTTAATTGTAGTTGAGATAAGCCAAAAATCACTACAGCTTTCTTCTAGTCTGGATTAACGATTATTACTTCAACTGATTGTAACAGGGTTCACTTGGGCGTGGGGTCCTGTCCTGTACAACTGGGACCAGTGTTATTTACTGTCTTCACCAATGACAGATGAAGGGATTGAGTGCACCCTCAGCAAGTCTGCAGATGACACCAAGCTGAGTGGTGCAGTTGCCACACCTGAAGGACAGGATGCCATCCAGAGGGACCTGGACAAGCTTGAGAAGTGGCCCATGGTAATCTCACGAGGTTTAACAAGGCTGAGTACAAGGTGCTTCAGCTGGGTTGGGGTAACCCCCAGTATCAACACAGGCTGGGGTATGAGCGAATTGAGAGCAACTCTGCTGAGAAGAACTTGGGGTTTTGGTGCATGAAAGGTGGGACATGACTCAGCCGTGTGCACTCACAGCCCAAAAAGCCAAATGTGTCCTGCAGTAAAAGAAATGTGAGCAGCAGTTCGAGGGAGGTGATTCTGCCCCTCTACTCTATAATTCTTTACTGTGAGGGTGGTGAGGCACTGGAGGAGGTTGCCCAGAGAAGCTGTGGGTTCCCCATCCCTGGAAGTGGCCAAGGCCAGGTTGGATGGGGCTCTGAGCAACCTGATCTAGTGGAAAGTGTCCCTGCTTGTAGCAGGGGAGTGGGAACTAGATGATCTCTAGGGTCCCTTCCAACCCAGGCCATTCTATGATTTTATTGTGATTGGTGCCTGGGTGAGTCCTGTTTTATAAATGTATTATCCTGAATCTCAAGCCAGTAACTGGAAATTATTTGGCTTCTCAAGCTGGTCTGTATTTTATTACTTTGCACATCTGAACTTGAAATAATCCATTAGTTTTGAAGCTGAACGTTCCATCAGGAAACAGCTTCTTCTTACAAGCTGTCCCTGGCCATGGTCAGTAAAGGTGGTGTGAAAAGAGGTGAAGCAAGTGTGCTACGTGACTTACCTTACAGTGCTAAAGCCCTCTACAATCACAGTCTACCAAGGCCTGTGTGAAACCTGTGTGAGCAGCTGGAGAATTATGAATCATTGCTCATAACGAGGAGCCATAATTCAGGCAAGTATAAGTGGTGACTCAGGGGAAACTGAATTGTGAAACAGAGAAGAGCAGATTAGTTTCAGAGGGGCCCAGCAATCTCCCTTCAGCAAACCAAGGAGTGGAAAATGGCACATTAAATGCCAAATGATCTGAAACACAAATTCAAGTTATATGCAGGATTTCAGATTCTAGATGAAAATTAGAAGGTTTCATAAATACATACCAAGATTTTAGGAGGAGAAGAAACCATAAGGTTGAGATTAGTTTACAAAAGGCTTTTTTTGAAATCAGAGCATTGTGAATCAGGTTCATTGTTCATGTCTCCAGTTACATTAATTTAGACCTTACTAATTAGCTGAATTACTTAAGCACATCAAAAGTGTTTTGTTACACTTCAGTATTTATGTGGTTAATGGTGATCATCACAGATTTCTTCTCTTAATTTTAATGCTAAAAAACCCCTTTCACCCACTTTTGTGCCGTCCCCTCCCCCCATTTTTTAAAGCTGTGCCATCTAAATTTATTCTTAATGACTGTCCAAAATGCAGTTAGTCTCACCTTATTTGTCTAGATTCAGTTTCTAATCCTTTGCTCTTGTTTTGACATTTTCTACTAGATTAAAGACCTGTTTACTGTTATAAGCCCTTCCTGCTCTAGCTTACATGTAATCCTTGTTTGAGTCACCTCTTAACTTTCTTGCTGCAATAGACAGACTCTGTTTATGCTCCTTAACATTCCTGAAGTAATTTTTCTGGCACTCGTCTAAAATTTTACAGTTTTCAGCAGCAGCCTAAAAGATGTGTGATGTTTGTCCTGTACACATTATCACAGTAATAATCTTGCTAATAACCATAACACCACCTATTTGCTCTCTCTTTACATTTCTTTGTAGGTTCAAAATCATGTTGACCTTCTAAGCTGCAGACCTGCAAAGTCTTTCTGTGAATCCGGTATTGTTCATGATCCTTTCTAGATTGCTCCTTTCCCAGGCGTTCTACTATTACCTAGGTCCCCGTTTAAACAGATCTGTGTGCTTGGCTTAAATTAATTCAGTCAAGCCAAGTTTCCACGTAACTGCGTCATCTCCATCACTGTTTATTGCATCCTAGATTTTTCAGATTAACCTACCAGTCAAGTGGCCACTTTGTCAGTTACCCGTTTTCTGCAAAATCATTCCCTTATTCCATCAAATTTGGAAGTGCAGTGAAGATCCTAAATATGTTATTTTTATGCTGAATTTGTGAAAAACAGAGGAGGGGCTGTGAAGCAGACAGAAGGGGATGGTTCCACAGTGCAGATGGGTGAAATCTGACCTTTGCCCTCTCTTTATGGCAGTAGTGGGACAGTGAGTGGATGTGAAGTTTGTCATGGGGCAACAAGCACATGTGTAGATTCAAGACACCTGCTGTCATCTGAAGCTGGCCCTTGGAGAGGTAGGAGAGGATATTGGTGTAAGCAGGGCGCACTGTGGTGCTGCCAGGAACAGGAATCTGGTGCATGAGGAAGCTTAGGGAGTCAGGGATACTGGGCTAATGCATTGCTCGCAATGTGGAAATGCACAAGGGCTTAGGACAGACCAATGTAGGTTTTGCTGGTTTAGGCTGCCATTAGCTCCACTGAACTGATCTGAGCCCATTTACTGTCCTTGTGTTTACATATTAGATGTGTTATGGGTCTGGGCTACATATTGAAACTGAAATGTAATTGCACTTTGCTTTTTTTGTCAAATCTTTTTTTATTTGTCAGTGTACTAAACACCCAAATCTATCTGAAAAAAATATTTTTGTTTAGGTTAAAAAAAATCATTGTAAAATCCTATTTTTTCCCAGTGAAAAGTTCTAATGGGAGATAGTCTTAGCTAGAAGCACCAAGCAAATGTTTTAGAACAGCAGAAGAAACCTAGTGTTGTGGTGCTTTGGGTACTGTATGACAAAACTGATTAGAGTGCTGTTTGAGAGCTAAGCATATATTTTCAAAGATAAATCCTACACAGTTAGGCAGCTAATGCATTATTCATGTGATACTAGGGAGAGGTATAGATTTCAGCTGGTAGTTCCATATGGCTGGCCAGAGCAGTAGTATTTAGCCTTTCTTGCTGTTGCTGCCATGGGGAAACATGATCAGATTGGCATCATGCTGTTACTCATCAGCTTAGACCCCACCCTCTGCTATACAGAAAGCTACCAGACTGTAAAATGCAAAATGGGAATGGCAATAAGATAATAATTTTTATGGAATTTTTTTATGACAGTGGTTCAGTTATGAGTAATGACATTTAATGATTGTGTGTTCCTGTATTTGATTTTTTTTCAAAGGATTATTTTGTTTCTTAAAAACACTCTAGCAGAAATGTTTCTAAACATATATGTAAAGAAGAAATGGATAAAAAATACTAGATGGCCTTCAACTGCATCTTTTTGAGGAGATTTTTTAAAAGTTACCAGGCTAGATTAATTGACTTTTTCAGTGTTACTTTCTGTTGATTTTTTAAAATAATATCTTCTAAATAATAATGCATTATGATATAAATATAGACATTAACTCATGTTGCATGCCCGCTTTAAATGATTTGCTCATCGAATTTGCTCTACCAAAGCTGTCTGTTATAAATATTTTGCTGGTGTCCAAGCAGTGTTCAGATAAATTTTCTAATAATGTCTCTGAAGTCTGACATAACAGGAAATTTATTATGGTTATATAAAGGTGGGACTTAACAAGATTAAGACACTGAGCCATGGAGCATTTGACTGTGAAGCTCAAATGTTCAGCGTGAGTATATACAAAGATGGTGTTGTAGGTTTGACTTACCATGAAAATGAAGGAAATTGCTATAAAAGCAGATCGTTGGAATATTTTATTGTTTGTGATCAAAGATGGTGATCAAAGAATCATTGCTTTTCTTAATGGAATGGAAACTGGGTCTGTTGTATCCCCCCAACATTATCTTATCCACTAATATCCAAATTATTTTAATTTTTACATGACCTTTGGTTTCCCTCTCTGAAGAAGTGCCAGGAATAGTTTTAACTTTAAGGTCAGAATTGTGTAATTTCTGTCTATATAGTGTCTAGCATGTCAAACTGTGATATTTGTTACAGTGTTACATGGCATTTTATGCCTTTTTATTATGTCTACTATTAGCAATAAGTGGTTGGAGATTCAGCTTATATTTTTATGGTTTATTAATACAGAAAATTTAATGGTTTGTTTTGTTTTGGTACTGATCCTTCAAAATAAAGCCACAAGAATCCTGTTTTTCCTGGAGAATTTAATGAAATACTTCTTTTTCTTGTGGTTCAGAAGGGTATCTCTTTACCATGCAAGGAAATTGAATTAAAAGCTGTCAGACCTTACAGAGGAGTTTTCATAGATGGCACTAGACCTAGATTGCATGAATTAATAAATATTGTGTTTTTAATAAATTGCCTCACTGATCAGCAAAGCATAGCACTTTGGTTGCCTACAAAGTGGCTGCCAGCAGTTCAGATAATCAGACTGTAAGCATCATTGTCCAGTCATCTACTCTTGGTCTACTTCAGGAGATGATCTAGTCATATATAAGGCAAACACTAAAAAAAGACACATTTAAAAATGGACAGTGAAATTTAATACACACTATTCTGTGCATGAAAATGAATTCACCAGAACTCACATTTGATTTCTTGTCAAGTACTGTGCATTCAATTGTAAACTCCATGAAGCTGAGCTGCATGCTGCAATTGGCATCTTCTGGAAATCCTGCTGAAAGTGATAAAAAGTGCTCAAAGGTGTTATTGAAAGTTGGCGAGAAAGTAAAAAGATATTGCAAGGAAGTATTATTCCAGATATGTGAACATGATGGATTCATCTGTTGAATATAAAATTAGGTTTTTGTTTGGGTTCTTTCTTCTTTTTGACCAACACATTAAAGACTATACACAGGATAAATTATCATAGGGAAAAAAAAAAGGAGGAAGGCAGTCAGCATCAATATTATTCTTTTAGTTTTTTAAAGTGCTTTTTGTTCTCTGGTTAATTTGAATTATTTTTGTTCTTGCAATTGCAGAAGTGGTCAGGTTAACTATTTTAATCAAAGATGGTGATCAAAGAATCAGACAAGGGAGGATGAGAAATCATCACTGCTTCAGTAGCAATTGAGCAAAGCATACTGTAAATGCAAAACACAAATGAGTGTGCATTGGGACATATTTTAGAGAAGCTGCTATAGCTGGTTTCTGTAATTCTTTCTCGCTTCATGATCACTGCTGAAACACAACTCTGTGTCCCTGTGTTTATTGCACAAGGGGTAGCTCTTTGTGGTTCTTATTGCCCATGATTTGTGAGTTATCTACAAAAGAAAATAGTGTTAAAATTTCCTACAAAAAAGTTTTAAAAAAAAGTTCCATATGTAATAATATTAAAGGGGAAGTACAATAGCTTTCTTTAGGAGTAAATTATAATGTTTTTCTGATGAAAAAAGTGTGCCCTACTTGAGTAAACTGTTTTTGTGGTATCTCATCAACATGTACTCAGCGAAACAGAAAATATGTCTATCTATAGTTTCTAAAATATCAGTTGTTGTTAAAGAAGCATAATACAGATGTATCTTTTAATGGCTAAGGTACTGTGTCCATAATTAGTACAGGTGAATGTTTTTTATTCATTTAAATAAAGCCAAAGCATTTAAAATTTTTAAATTGCATAGATCCTTTGGGAAATAAGTTTGTCTTTCTTTTCTGCTCAGCAATCAGGCTTGGGTCCCTTTAAACATGGATGTTTATCTCTTGTCATTTCTGCATTATAATAGCACAGAGATAGATGGGGTTGTACTGAAGTTACTGTGCCCTGCCAGTATATATGTATTTTTTTCCTAATATGTATTCTGCTGCATGGACTGGCCAGCAGCACGTGCATGTGTGCGTAGTGGATTCCTCCTTTTTGTCTTTTCCAATACTCCCTGAGGATAAGTCCTTTCCTGCATGTAATTGTAATATCCAGAACATATTCTCTCAGGGACCCTAAATGTCACAGATTTTTTCATTGTTGTATTTTTGTGTCAGCCAAGGGATATCTAAGCTTAAGGACACACATACACGAAAAATGTGTGCTTCCACAATTCTGGCTTTGTCCTTAACTGTTTAACGTTTCATAAAGTTTCTCAATACAGTGAATAAACAAAAGCATGGCTGTTAGTTGGTTCCATCTGAATTAAGCGGCAGCGAGAAGTGCTAAATCACCATTTCAAGGATGATTTTAGAGAATCATTTGTCAGTTGTGTTGACTTTGGCTCTGATGAGAAGAAAGCTGGCTGTGACTACAGTGCAAATGTGTTCTGTGTCTTCTAAATTCTGCAGTTAAAAAAGTTAAGACACAAAAGAAATTTTGTTAATGAATATTGAATTTATGTTAATCAATGTCACTGAAGTAAAAGGAAGATATAATAAGCCAAGGCCAGTGTTAATGGTTTTTTAGCATATTTAGGAAGAAGATGAAGCACAATTACTAATTTTTTCTGTATACTTGCTGAAATGGCTTTGGATTTCAAAGAGTTACAGAAAAAGAAAACGCAACTCTAAAGAAATTCTCCTATAGTTATAAAGGGTAGACCAGCAAGGAGATTAATGATGCTTCCACTCAGTTTGCATGCAATCGTGTGCAAGTTACGCATAAATTGTAAGAATAATCAGATGACAGTGAACTGGTTAATATTTACAGAATTGTATTCTTGGATACAGAACTGTTGGTCTGGAAAATGAAATTCCATTTTCAATTTCTAAATATATGTTTGTTCCTTCTGCTCTCAGAATTTTATATTTAGTCCAATACACATGACATGGATGCTAAGTTTACCTAAAACAATTATCAATCTTGCCAGCCTTGACAAGGTTAGGGGAATTGTTCTGACCTTCTGCAGTGTCATTTAAAATTGAATATATCTCATGCTGGAGTGTTACAGATATCAGAGATGAAGACAAACTTTCTAATAAGAATAGTTTTGATTTCATCTCAAACTTCACTGTCGTATGCTGGAAGTAGATCTCTGTTCCAACAGGATTATTTTGTGTTTAAGATTCATGCATGATATTTCAAAATTTTTCATAAATTTTAATTTTTCTGGTAGTACACATACATTTATCATATGTATAGCATCAAAACAATTAGAATATAATGAATGAATGAGCATAGAATTCCCAGATATCATAAATTATGTACTAGTTGTACAGTTGCAGGAAAGGAGTTCTGTGGTACTGTAAATATCAGAGAGTATAATAATTATTAATGTTCATTAACATGGTAAGACATATATTTTGAAAATATAAAGCAAATTGGATCAAACACTGGTTTTAGTAAAGCTTTATGAAACATTTTTATTTCATTTTAAGGAGGTTAGGTGGGTTTTTTCCTAAATTGTCATTTTCTCCATAGATGGTCCACTTGCTCTTATGTTTCCATTTTTGAGGTTTGAAAGATCAAAACTGAACAAAACTCATAGGTTTTCTTTGTGCTGAAAATTTTACATGACATTGCTGAAGAGACACAAGTCAGTGCTGGTTTACTGCAAGATTTCAGGGTCTTCTTTCTTTATAAATTGAGAATACTCTAAAATTTGAAATGGAAGTAAATAACCTGATTATAGAATGGTTTTGATAAGCATGATAGGAAACTCAAGTGGCAGCTGTGTAAAAGCAGAATCTCGAGGTGTGCCCCAAATGTTCTGCAATCCTCTGTGGTTCTAGTAGGGTCCTAACCAATGGTTGAATCATATTGTGCTGTAAGCATTTTGTCCAAGACTAAATCTTGTCTGAAATAAAAACCTTTCCATGTACAGTAGAGGCCTATGTGGGCATTGGCACCAATTTTTGTTGATCTACGGAATGATTCCTGTGGTGCTGCATGATTGCTAATGGAGACGTAGCCAAGAATATAATCTCCTTTGGGTGTTAGTGACTTCCTTAGATAACCCATTTAAAGGCTTCCTTCTTAGCATTCCACAACCTCCCCACTTCTTCCTTCCCTAAGTGCTAGTACATTTTGTAAAACTTGTTACTATCAGAGATAAAGGTGTGGTTTTGCTTCAGTTACAGTCTTCCATTTCTTGCACATTGTCCAAACTTTTTGGAAGATACAATTTTTTCTTGACCTTTGGGTAAACAAAAGAATAAGGATTGTTAGTAGTACAAGGTACTTGTGTAGCCAGAGGATATGTTTTTGGAAACTGCTCCCCACGTGTATGTGTTATCAGGAGGGATATACAGCATCCTAACATTTGTTTCTATGTTCACTGGTGTTAGGAATGTGATAAACTCACCAAATGGGTTTGTTGTTGAGGTGTCCTGGCAGGACACCTCAAGAGTTTGTGAACAAAATTATGAAAACATTGCTTTAGATCTATTTAATTTTGCCTAAATCTGTGAAAGAATCTACACTGACTACAGCTGGTTGTTATTTTTCAGGATAATTATAGATCCAAGCTAAGATTACTTGAGTGCTGAAATTACTTTCACATCTGAATAAATATAGATATCTTTGCAAAAGATGAAGATCTGTAACATGAAAGACAGTCTTTAGCACTGGATTGAATTCTTCTTACAAGACTCATTCCAAATTCTCTTGTATTACTGTATTCAGTCAAGAAACTTACAGCTTTCATGCCCAATGCAAGCCTATGTTTCCAATAGAAATAAAAGCATCTAGCGATTAAAATCTGGTTGTTGGGTTGTTTTTTTCCTGTTGTATTTTGCGGTTTGGATTAGGCTGTGTTTCTTCTTCATATGGTGTGAGAAGACCAGGCACTGGTCTTTTGTGTGGTGGCTTTTGTGCCACCAGAAGGAAGAGCCCTGGATAGGCTGTGTTCTTTCATGTCTGAAGGGTGGGAAGGATGGTGACAGGGAATATGCAGCCATTGCCACAGCAATTCAGTAGCCTGTGTGCTTTTTCCAGTGCTGTTTCGATACAAGCAGGGAGTAGGTTTGCAGCCTTGGTAAATATTTAGCCATAATTACTTTCTCTCAACCATCACCTTGAATAGAGATTTCTGTTTCTTCTAATCTTGGTGCCTCAGGCAGAGCAGAGCAGGGAAGGACAGTGTGTGCTGGAGCAGTCACCAGTGCTGCCATCTCGTCATCCTTCTGCCTTGTCCCAGGGAAGTGACAGGGGACATACAGACCATCCAGGTAATAGGCTGAGCAGCTGTGGTTTAGTCCATCCTGATGCTGGGGAAGTGGGTTTAAGCAGCTGTCACAGAAACTCTAGTGAAGAATAAACTTCTGACAGGATCAGGTCACCATGATGATCCCCTAGTGCCCCTTTCCCATACTGAAGAGAGAACTGAATTTTGTTATTCCAGATTGCCCCTTTCTACTTTGCATGAGCCCAGGAGGCTGGAATGCATGTCTTCAGCCTGTGGGTGATTGATGTTCTGCAAATCAGCATTTTCCCAAGCAAAAGAAATGGACCAGTGTCAATAGTAAGTTTTATTCACTGATTGTTAGTTCTACAATTTATTAAAAGCCTATGTATAGCCAGTTCATTTCCACCAAAAATTACATTTAACATTTAAAATATTTCCCTATCTAGAAGTAAGAGTCCCATTTTAAAATACTGAAAGGTAAAGAAGAGACTACCTTGCATCATTAACATTTAGTTTACCTTCCATTCACGTGTGTTGTGCATTAATATAATATTGTTCTGTTCAGGACATGAACTACATGACAAAAGTGCCTCTGGTTGTAGGGGGGTCTAATTTCTTTTCTCTTTGTTGTTTTCTTATATCTGGATTTCTTTAGCGTTTTTCCCCCAAAAGTTGGATATGTCTTTATGTATTTATATTTTAAAAAGAGTGTGTTTAAATGTTTCTGTCTGAAATGCTATCTTTCTAAAAGCAGTTCTGTATAGTAGATAGTCAGAAGTATAGCACTGGTATCCCTCTTACAGTATTTGAGTTTCAGAATAAAATAGTAACCAAATACTTGATGAGCTCATGGATTATGGATCTTGAGGGTCATATATTTGGTGTCTGGAAAACATTGGCTTTTTTAAAAGGGTGTCTTTTGTAGTGATGGCGATATTGCTGGTGAGCTTTAATTAGTATTTCATTAAGTAAAAGTTATTTTCAGAAGCTTTTGTAGATTTCTTGTGCTTAAATAATATTTTGGTTTTATAATGGAATGAACATTAAGGAGTGATACATTTTAAGTACATGAATAGTCTTCCAGTATGCAAAATCCCCCATTTTGTTTCCTTTGCTAGGTTTTCTTCTGATTACAGATGGCCTGTGTGATAGTTGCTATAGAAACCAGACCATTTTACTTCAATCTCTCTCTGTTGCTATGGTGTGCAGAGAGCTGCTATGTGTAAAGTGTCATTTAGATTTTTTTGTGATACTCCATGTAATAGTTAACTTGCAATCAATACTCTCTAACAGAAGATAGGGTAATGTGACATGCTAATTAATGCTTTCTGCCACCAACTGTTGGATTCAACAGTTTGCCAGAAATTAGTTGCAAAGTTAGTTTAATGAATTCTGCGGATACAGCTTTCTTTAAATGCTCTAATATTAGAGGAAAATAACTCTATTAACTCACTGTTAGGTGGAATTGTTTTTCTTGCTGTAGCATGCTCCCTAAATGAGTGTATAGAAGGCACCCAGAGGCTCTGAAGGCAGAAACCTCAGGTCTGCAGGGAGGCTACACCAGCCAAAGAAGCTGGTTTTGCAACCTGCAGTTGCCAGTGACAGCTGTAGCCTTCCGGCAGTTCCCAAAGGCGGCAGCAATCGGGACCACTGACTGTGAATAAGCTGGAGCGCAGCTGTCCTGGCCTCCAACCTTCATCCTTCTGCCAGCCTGAAATAAAACCAGTGTGGGGTAGGGTGTAAGACTTGTAACACTTCCGTGTTGCACTCTTCATAACTGGATTTGGCAACTAAAAATTAAAATTAAATCAGTTTCTATCAGACTTCAAAAATTAAATGTTCAGGAAATGTTCCAAGGGTGACATGAATGAGTCCTCAGTGAAGATGATGATCCTGTCATTACCCCAAGGTGAAGATGAGATGATTTTTCATGCACAATAGTTGTATCCAGAACAAAAGCGTTAAGTGAAACAGCTTAGTGAGGATATCTAATACATACTATGGCAAATGTTCAGTGATCAGTTGCCTGTTGCCAGACTTGGTTTAGCAGTAGCTCCTACTGAATTTATTTTGCTCACACCCCAATTGCCAATGCAACATAAAAGTAACAGAGGTTGCCCTGGATCTGAAATGTCCCTGTGTTAGGAGCATGGTGGCTCTGCCTCCCCTCTGGGGTGACCAGCCCCTGGAGGGGCTGTCCTGGGAGGATCAGGAGTCAGTTTGCAGCTGTTGGGGTGGACTGGCACAGCACCCTGTCCTGCAGCACCCCTGGGACACACTCTGTGCAAATGAAGAGAGTTTTATGGGGATTTCATTTGTTCCCAAGTACTGTCACGCCAGAGAGGCTCCAAAATCCTAATTCCACTTTCCCTGCACAGTTTCAGTAATAAACAGCAAGGAGTGTTTAGATGATGCTACCTATGTCCTGAAGCTTCATCAAGCCCCTGCTCTGTCTCTTCAGATGGGAAAATGGTACCATCAGGGTGCATCTGTGTATGGCTTTGGTAGAGTTGGTTCAAGGGAGAGACTTTGAGTCATGAAACAGAACTCATTTTGAGACAGAAAAGCTTGACAACAGTCCTTTTTCAGATGTGAAATATTCTTTAATACTATTTAACTTCCAGTACAGTAGAATAAAGAAAACTTTTGTTCTGTTAAGAGGAGTTTCGGGAAGTGACCTGTGCTCTCTGTAAGTGCAGTGAAATAAACTTTTGTAAACATCAGGATCCCCTTTTCAGATGTGAAATGTTCTTTAACATTTTTAACCTCAAGTTAAGAAGAATAAAGAAGACTTTTTTGTTCTGTTGAGAGGAGTTCTGGGGAAGTGATGTGTGCTTTTTGGAAGTGCAACAAGATAAACATTATCATCCCTCAGTGTCCTGAACAGACCAAAGTCCCCCCTCCAGAAGTCCTAGGCAAAGGTTTTCTTGACCCGCTTCTTTATTTCTTACAGAATAAAAAAAACTCTTTATAATTTTGTGGCTGCTATGCCCAAGATGAGCTCCGACCACCACATCTCCCACCAGCCCTTCTCTGTTTGTAAACAGCAGGTCTAATGGGGCACCATCCCTGGAAGGCTTGCCTGCCAGCTGTGTCAGGAATTTATCTTCCACACACTCCAGGTACCTCATATACTTTCTCCTCTTCACTGTGCCGGGTTTCCAGCAGACATCAGCAAGTTAGTCTCCCACAAAAACTTCATCTTGTTTTTCTTCGAGGCAGTAAATATGTGGAGTTATGTTGTATTGTCCTGGCTGGGTGGGATTCGCCCAGCCTCAGCCAGGACGCAGCCTGCCCCCTGCGGCACCATAGACACCGGGAGGGCAGAGCGACTCCAAACTGGCTGTCCCGGGGCGGTCCTGGGCTGGGAACTCCCTTTCTGATTGGTTGTTGGCTGCCGTGGCTCCACCCCACCCCTGACTGGGGAAAAACCACGCGGCAGAGCCCCAGAGGGAGAGAGCACATGGGACAGAGACAATAAACAACCACCAGACCCCACGTGCTTGGCTCTCCCGTCTCGCCTTTTTTCTCCGCTGCAGGAGGTTGAGGGGGTGCCCCGAGGGACCCCCTGGGACTGTGGCTGCATTCGCCAAAGAGCTGCTGGCAAGGGCAGCACGGGAACGGGCACAGCAGGCTAAAAGGTATTCTAAAATCTGCTGCAGCTAAGCAGATTTTGGAGGAAGCTGTGAACCGGCCAGCTGCACCACACAATAGAGTTAAATGTGGTGAATTTAATTTTTTCTTAATGTGATTTACAGTGCTGAACTTAAGTAGCATAGATGCCCGTTACCTGCCATCGGAGCACCTGAATCAGGAGGTAGTCATGGCACTTACACTTTCCAGTGTGTTTTGGGACAAAACCAGTTTTTTCTGTTTTTGTAACTGAGCCTACTTTGTTCTTGTAATTGAGCCTAAACCTTAATAATTGAAACTTCTTGTTTATAAAAAATATGAATTTTTGCTTCTTGGAGAAACATTAGATCACAGATCTTTGAGTGCAAAGCACAGTTCTTGTTTCTGTGAGAGAGGGATCTGTCTATCGTGTTGAACTGGCTTCCAAATGGCATCCTTTCCAACACAGATGTACAAATGGCACTCGCAGGGTTTGTATTTCACATGGGTGCTTTGCTGAAAGAACAGGAACTGTCTGTCACAGTCTGTAAGGACCGTGGGTGTGGGCCCTGTTGTATTCTAATAATATGGATTTTCACAGTTGTAGTACTTTATTAATATTTACAAAGGAGAGGATAAATTCCATTAAGGAGCCAATACTATGTTGCAGACCCTTTAACAGTAAAGTAAATGCGCATTTCAGCATAATTTTTCATATTAAAAGTTAAAATCTTGTTTAACTAGTCTGCTTAATTAAAAATTAAATCACCCAAGGCACTACAGCATTGAGAAAAGCTGTCTGAAGCTGTTTCTGTAAGAGTCAAAATTGAAATGGAGGGCAACATATGTTTTTGTTCTACCTCATTCATTCTTTTTTTGTTATTGTTGTATGCGAGCTAATGAAAATGAAAGACCTCTAATCTAGATAATTGAGCCTAGACATCCAAGATGTATTGAGAATCTGACATCTGGAAATGTCAGGGTATATTAATTTTGTCATTTTAAGTGGTTATGGTTTAAAGGACACTACTAAGACTGCTGTGCTGTGTTTATGGCTTGGACTGTTTCCAAAATCAATCTTTGTCTTAAAATGTATGCTCATGTGGGTAGTATTGAAGGTACTAATGCAGATCAATGCTCGTAGGGTATCATATGAAATATAATTCAGAGATTGTTCTTAAAAAATTAAGGGTTTTTGTTGTATAAGTCAGGATTGAGTTGCTTCTTTGTATCACTGTTATCTAGAGGAAACAAAAATCATAGTAACCACAGAAGTCACAGTTCATTACTGAGTCACACATAATGTGCTCTTGAGCAGAAAATGTTACTTGCGCCATGCTGGCAGAAATAATTTTCAGTTATTGACTGGAATGAATTTAACTATATTATTTCAGGCATGTCTTGATAATTTTGAGTATAGTTTTACTTTTTGTAGTTATGTAGCAACTAATGTAGCAAGGAATGTAGTCTTTACAGATGAAGTATTTTCATTTATTTCTTGTAGGTTGAGCCTGTTTGTACTATTTTAGTTCTTAAGTGATTTGTTAAAACACCTAAAAGCCAACAAAAAAACATTAAGAAGTTTTTTAAAGACTCTTAAAAGACTCCAAGGCCCTTTTTTAAGTCTTTGTGTACAAGACTGCTTCCTACAGAGATTTCTGTTATACCTCAAGGAAGGCTGTTGCATTTCTGTCTTTCTGGTTGTCTTTATCCCTCTTCAGCAAAAGTGAGACATCTTTTGTGTCTTTGGTTGTGATGAGCTGTACTGGCTTTTAAAAACCCAGAGAACATTGCCGTAAAGTTGGAGTAGGACTGCAGGATGTCTTTATAGGGTCAGAAGAGCAAGAGCTTATTGGTGCCACTTCAGGGAGAGACATCTAGTGTCCAGTTGCAAATTAGCATTGAAATAGCCTCTATTTTTTTTTTTTTCTTAAGGAAAGGTTAGACTCAAAATAGCACCTAAAGAGCAAAACCACAGAATCATACCAGTAGTGCAGAGACTTTGGTTTTAAGAGATGCTTGATGTAGTAGTGCTTTATAATTAACTGTAAAGGTAGGTTTCTTTTACATTTGTCTCAGTAGAATACGAGATGTGGTGTTGGGTATACATGTATTTCTAGAAGTGAGAGTTTCTCTGTTGAAGAGTTGAGTCAAAGTGGAGTGAAGCTGCTCAGGAAATCATGTTTATTGCATCCTTGCTGAAAAGAGTTGTAGGTCTAAACCATTTGCTTCTGAGTGTGGAATTGACTTTAGTGGCTCGGCATGCTGTGAGTATTAACTGAACAGCCTTTTTATCAGCTTGTTGATTAATATGTTTTATTTATTATTAGTGATAGAGTTCTGGTTGATTTTACTAATGGCTTTCTTCTGTCCTTGTGCTTTTTTCCCCCCCTTTATACTACTTCTAAAAATTACTTTGCAATCTCTTTGGAACACATGGTTTGCTCTGTTTGAGTTCCTTGAAGTACTGTGCACAGTTGGGAGCAATGAAAATTATCAAGTATTACAAATAGTATCTCAATTAATATTCTAGATGGTGAAAAGTAGACAAGATTAAACTAATGTGGTGTGTTGGGGTTTTTTGTTTGTTTTGGTTGGGGGGGGTTGGGTGTGTTTCTTTGCTTGTTTTGGTTCTTTGGGGGTTTTTTGTTTGTTTTGTTTAAGGAAAAGAAATGGAAAACATATTTATAACTTAAAAAAGGGGAAAGGAAAAATATCGTTACTTGTTTTCTTCCAGAATTCTGGAGCTGTTTTGGGTTAACTTTAGCATTCCCACCATTGCTCAGCTGTTACAATTTTTGTGTAAGATACAGCAAACAGATTCCAAAAAATTCCAAATCAAACTTGCAGGAAACAAAACTTGTTGCTCTATTTTAACAAAAATGGTGAGTTTACTGTTGAGATTCCTAGTGGCAATTAAATCTACACGATTTGCTGGAGTGTAATATGAATTTGAACACCAAGTTCATAAACGTGCTTGACAACTAATTTCTTCATTCAAGAGAAAACTGCCTCCTCCTTTGTTTGATGCCAAAACCATTTTGTGCCTATTGCGTGTGTGGCAGCAGCTGTATAAAATGATTTCCTATACTGTGAATACAGTTAATTGCTGCAGCTATCGTTTCCCTTGGTGGAAGAAAAGCCCCATGCCATCTGAAGGGGAAAGGAGAAAAGGAAAAAAATCCTTCAGGATTGGAATTGTGATTGTGGGTTTGTTTTCTCCAGTCTTTGTCAAGGTTGGTCGGCTCTGAGAACATAAGCCTGCCAGTGAGGGTTGCTGTCCTTGTGATGAATGCAATGCCAACAATGTGACATCTGTGAGCAGATACTCATCTCCATGAGTCATTGATGGCGAGTAGTGCTCTTGGTTATTCTAAAACATAGGGCTGTGTTGAGAAATACTTTTTCCTTTTCCTTTTCCTTTTCCTTTTCCTTTTCCTTTTCCTTTTCCTTTCCCTTTCCCTTTCCCTTTCCCTTTCCCTTTCCCTTTCCCTTTCCCTTTCCCTTCCCTTTTCCCTTTCCCTTTCCCTTTTCATCTTTCTCCGCAGTGTGGACCTGTGTGCCAATTTATTAGCGCTGTCACTTCTGTCTTTAATTTACTGAGGGAGGTGACAGCTTAGTGTGTATGAGGCACATCGTCTTTCACCTAGCCTGCAAAAGTCTCAAGATGCTCAAAATGTGAAAGATATGTTGGACTCTATTCCTAGCTTCTGTTTACCCTGCTTACTTTCCTGAAGCTGAAAATCAGGAAACAGACTAATGTATAGATTTTACCCTCTATCTTTCTTTTGCTTTAATCTTTTCGGCATTTTCTACCTATAAAATAATTATAAGAATGGGTAGATATGTAAAACAACAATTTTCAAATTGATTATTAGTGATCCCTTTAGGAACCACAGTTGAGTTGTGTTTCAAAGGAGAAAGTGCTGTAAATTCAGAACTAGTTTCAATTCCCAGTATAAAAAAGTAAAGCTCAAAAATATTTTAGTCCCCCTTCTGAATATTGTGGGTTTTTTAATGTCTGGGGTTTTTTTCAAAAATCAGCTTGCAAACTTATTATGTTGATTATTGGTGTCACTTTACAGACAAGCTGGAGAGTGTGGCTAAGCATGAAATGTACAAACTTTCCTGTGTCTGTGATCCTGGACAAATAGAATTTTGGACACATCTTTCTGACTCATTTAATCTGTGAATGAAACTAAGCTGGCAGTCGTCCAGGAGTAGGCATTTGGTGTGTGCCACATGACAGTGGTGTTTAACCTGTTACCAAGTGGCACGACTTACCTGATGCTACGCAGGAGCACATCTACAATTGATCTGGATCCAGCTGTACTCTTTCCTAATATAATTTATGTGCTCTATTGTAGCCAAAGCAATATGCAGTCATAGTCTAAATCAGCCATTTTGTGAGTGAGGTAAACTGCACTACAAATCCTCCATGAAAAAACAGTGAGGATATAAGATTGGTCGTGGAAGGTTATTTTTGTCTTTTAGTCCTGTTTCCAAAATGTATTAATTATTGCACGCAGTTAGGTGACACCTAACTTCTGCCCCCTGCAGTATGTGAAGGAAATTCTGTCAAACCTATGGCAATCATCTGTTTTTGTAAGAGGAAAAGTTCTAAAAAGACTGAATGATGTCAAGGGATGACAGAAAACGAGATTTATGTAACTGCTTGTAGTGACCTGGTAAAACTGTGATGAGAAGAGCAGAAGTACTGTATTGCTGTTCAGAAGAGCTATAGCATACGTTTACGGAAGAGATTGTCCTCAAGTAAGGACAGACACTCCTGAATTAGCAGAAGTTAAGATTTTTATGCACTGTGAAGAGTAGGTGAGAGACTGGAGGGGATAGCGGAACATCTTTTTGCATAAAGATTCGTTCTGTTTTGACTTTCATGAAGCAGAGAGTGAAATACCAGCACTGATGTAAAGCACGGAAGTGTGAAAGGGTATGCTGGCCTCTATTTGCCCTTTTTTAACCATTCATGACCAACTTCAGTGGTGCTGTTGAATAGATTAAAATTAGATATTCTTGGGCCACCCAAAGCCTTCTCCAGGGATAATTTAAAGTGGGGTAAACTGGACCATCTGCTCCAGAAGCAGGTCCCAGTTCTGGAACTCCTGCGGATTTTTTGCGGAGGTGCAGCAGTGCCAGGGACTGGCAGCACATGGTCAGGAGGAGATGTGTCCCATCCCCAGCTCTCCTCTCACCCCAGCAGTCACTTTCCATCCAGGCCGGACTGCTGGAAGTGTGGGAAGGGGCTTATGTTTGTTCATCTGGGAAGGATACCAATGCTAATTCCCAGTCGTTCCCTGGGGAGGGAGTGGTGGGCAGTTGGAAAGCATTTGGCTGGCTGACAGCAGGGTCCTACAGGATATTAAGCTACATTGTAAATTAGTAAGGTTGGTGCAAGGGAGTTCTGGCTTTAAAACAAAGATTTTCCTTTCAAGGCATACCATATTTTTATTTTATTTTATTTTAATTAAGTAGTTTAAGAATACAAAAACTAAACATTTCATTATAGATCAAACAAAGGTTTGGGGTTCTTAATACATTGTTTCGTGAACTGTTCATGTCTGTGTAAACAGTTTGATTTTTCCTTTTATTGGAACCCAATTTGCTGTCTTAATCTGTAACAGTTCAAAAACTATTTTACAAAGGACATGGTTTGAATCCTGCCACCTTTTTAGTCATCTGCTCTTGTTGCTTTTCAGAACGGAGCTTCTACTTTTTGGTTATTTTATTCATCATTTCATGTCAATCATACGCATTTCAGGATTCAAAGTGGGACCTACAAGGAAATGTAAAGGTATTAGCAGCAGAGAGCACTACAGTTGGTTTTCTATATCATACTTTTGTTGGCAACTGGTAACAGTTTTTGACTTGATTATGCCTCTAGGAGAAAAAAAATATGGTGACATGCTATATTTCACAACAGTGAGCTGTATTCTTTATGATTTATACACTGCATGGCTATAAGACCTGCAGTCCCTCTTCTGCTACTCTTCCCTCATTCCAGTCTGTTTGAACTCCTGATCACTTTGTTATCAAAATAATATGCCATCCAAACAGAGAAGCCAAGATTAGTCAGGCTTAAGTTATCATGTATGGAGTCTGTCTCAGGAGACAGGGGCTTCCTGACACTGCATCAGGTTTCAAGCAAAGTAGGACTGTGAGGTTTAAAGTGTTTTCATTTCCAGAGAAATGCTTTGGTGCCATCCGAATTCTTCCAAGCAACAAGTAGCTGGAGGAAGTAGAGATTTCATTAGTTAATACCCCAGGGATATCTTATTTGAGTTCACAAGATGTGCCATCTGGAAATTCTTGTTCCTTCACATGTTGCATCCTTTTTTGGACACTGAAGAGTTCCAAGGTGCTTTATTTGAGTTGCTTTGGAAGTGCCTAAAATAAAATGGGGAGAAATATTTGAAAGTCTGTATTAAAAATAAATAAATAATAAAAAAATCTGTTTCCATCTGAGTTGCCCAGGTTACCCTTCTTTGCTGTGAAATCAGTCCAAGCTTTGCTGCTCCTTACTGCTATCTCTAAGCACTGCCTCTTTTTCTTCTACTTTTCATCCATTTATCCTTTAAAATTCCCAATAAGTCACCTTCAGAAATGTATCGTCTCTCCCTTTCTTTTTTCCTGCCCCCCAACCTTTACCCACCAGAGTCTTCAGTGTGGTCCAGGGAAACTGTGGGAACATAGCCAACTCCAGAAAAGCATACTCAGCACAACCGCTGTGACGTTTTCATCCTTGCCTTGTTTGCCATGGGATATGTTTGCTGGGATGAAACTTGAGGTCTCCTGGTTCAGTTGGGTTTTGGTTGCAAAACGCTAATTTGGGAAAAGTCTCTGATTTGGCAGAGCCCAAAGGGTGGCACAGGTATGCCTTGTGGTTCACTGTCTCTCTCTGCCTCCTACCCCATGGCCCCAGCCCTGCAGCTCAAGGGCTTCTGGGCTTTCATTGTCTGGGATATGGTACTGCCCATAGAGCCATGGCTGGGGAACCCACATCCCCACAGAGACTGGCAAAGCTCAGAGAGTGACACAAAACCGGTAGTAACGTGTGGTTTTTTCACTTGCCATTGCGTAATGCAGACATTCTTTTTGGGCCTTGGGTCAGTTTGGAGAAGAGAGAATGTTTTGAATTACATTAATGAAGTGTGCTGAAATTTTAATAATAAAGAAGGATTTATTTTGCTATTTTAAAATCTTTTCAAATATATTTAGCCTTAGTTTCTAAGGCATTTTGTCCAAAATTTAGGCCCTTTGTGTAACGGTTGCCATGTTTATCCCTTAGTGTTTCTTATAGAATCCACGGTTTCTTTTTACTTGGCTACTCATTTAAGCAAGTCTGTAGGAAATTAATGCTTAGTGAGGTCAAATACTATCAAAACTGGCAAATGAGCCCAGGATAAAGAGGGAGATGTAAGTTTTATTTTATTAGGAAACCAGTCTAAAAGGAGATTGTTTGTTCATTCTAGTTGGTTGGAAATAGTGAAATATTGCCCATAATTTGCAGAAAATCCACTCATATTGCACCAGCTGCTTTTACTGTACTGGATTTATTTTCCTAGAAAAATTTTGTTTTAAATAAGCTGTGATACATATTTTAAAAAAGAAGTTTGTGTTTTAGTTTGTTTGTTTTGTAAGAAAGAATTATCACTGGGTATTTGAAATTTTTAAAAACTGTCTTTTGTGTTGCATTTGAACTTCTCCATTCCTTATTTTATGGTTTGCCAATCAGTAACAACACAATTCAGTAGAAATATATTAGACAGCTGTTTTCCAAAAGTCCAACAAGTTTGGTAATTATGAAGGGAATATTAAAAGAAGGCTTTGGAAGTTAGTGAGACTATAGTAAAAGAAAAGTTTTGTTACGCTTTTTTTTTTTTTTTTTTAGTGTTGTAGTTTATGTTTACTTTTCTTAGCAGTGCATTCTTAAAACTTTCTAGCATCCTAATATCCCTAAAAGCTTCACAAAACATTTGTAAAGCATAATGTAATTGTCTTTTGAATACATTTATTCTTTGGTTAGTAATAAGGACAGATTTAGAAAAACAGACTTCTTTTCAATAAAAATTACAGTGGTTATGTCCTTGCTCAAAATATAGAAACAGCAGAGCATTACTTTCCCATTGTTTTCTAGAAGCTGAACATTAAGTAGTATAAGAAATGGAGTTCTTTTTTTAAGCAAAAAGACTGCTGAAAGTTAAGTTTAGGCAAAATTCTGTGGCGTTTTGTGTATTTAGTCTTTGTAGAATCAGAGAATGGTTGAAGTAGGAAGGCATAACCGGAGATCATTGAGTCCAACCCCTTGCTCAGAGCAGACTCAGCTAGAGATGTTTGCCCAGGGCCATGTCCAGGAGGGTTTTGAGCATATCCAAGGGTGAAGACTGCATGGTCTCTCTGGGTAACCTGTTAAAAGTGCTTGACCACCCTCACTGTAAAATAGCTTTCTAATAATTAATTGGAATTGTTTGTATTTCAGTTTGTGCCCATTGCCTCTTTTCCTGTCATGGGGCATCACTGAGTTGCTAGTGCTCTTTACAATGTCCCTTTTGGTATGTAAACATATGGATAAAGACTGTTCTTTAGGCTGAACATTACCAGCTTCCTGTCTCTTGTTTCGTGTAAGGTGCTCCAAGCCTTTCGTCATCTTCATGGCCCTTGGCTGGACTCACTGTAGTAGGTACATGTATGTTTTGATGATGCTGTGTTTCTCTGGGGAGGAAAATCTTCTGAAGGAAAGAAGGTTTGCAAGATTATGCCCTGTTTATAGTGTATGATGAGCTCCACACCTCATAAAGGTGCTGTGAGCAAATGATTTTGAGGCCTCCTGAGATACAGGGACTCTGTGCCCTCACTGTGGACATTATTGTAAGCTGCTTCCAAGTGACCTGTCAGCAGACTCCTGCTTTTTTGGGGGGCTGAAAAACAAAGGTAGCCAGCTTTGAGAGTACCTTGCTCTGTCTCTCATGTGCTCCAGAAACTGGACTGCTCGAATGTGCTTAGCAGGTGCCTTGTGCTTTTGTTCGTCCTTTCTCATCCCCTCCTCCTTCCTCACATTGCGCTTTGGATAGAGACATGCAGCAGTTTAGGTTAAAAACTCTGTATACTTCTGGCTGCTTCTTTTAGCCTCTTCTGTGACACAGAAGCTCATAGAAGCTCATAGCTGTGTCACTGTGATCAGTGGTTTACTGACACGTGTTAGATGACACACTTCTAGGAATGGGAGTGGATGCTACTGAGCAAAAATACATTCCACATTTACTGCGTGTAGCTGGTAACTTTCCAAGGGGGCAGTGCTCATTGCTTTGGAATGACTCGTCCTCAGTCTGGTTTATTCTGTTTTCTTTCCTCCTTATTCTTAGAGGGATGTTTCTTTCTCACTTAAAAGAAAATGCAAAGTAAATAGTGATGATACTCAGCATTAGATCTTCCCCCGATCAAAATGCGATCAAAACTGTTGAGCATTTAGTATCTGCAGTGGTTGTCTCACATTCCTTCTTCTCTCCAGTCTCACTTCCTTATCATGCTAGAGCCCCAATGGCTTGTAAAGAGCTTGATATGACAGGAGCTTACTGTTAGAACACACACTCAAGTTTATAATTTTCTGACTGGTTAAGTAATTTAGCCAAGTCAAAAATCCTTGACTGTGGAGTTCAACAATCTGCTTGGAGCTAAGCAGATTTGTTCCTTGAAAGAGGAAAAACCAAGCCAGGATCATCCTGCCTTTGTTCACTCTTTGGACACTTCATGCCCCTGGTTCATGATATTTTTCTGGTAGAGGGAGATACTAATATTGTGTGTAGATTTTTACTAAGTGATGGCTCAGTAGTTCTTTGGGAACCATGGGACAGGAGAGCTCTTCTTGCAAACTCTTTCCTTTAACATGAGTTCCAGATGAGTCAGATGAGAGTTTGCTTTGCAGTATATTTGTGGAGAGTTCGTGGATCAACTAATGTTCATTTCGGGTCACTTTTAGCTGTATTGGAAGTACCACTGAATCCAGTACATTGGGATATGTAAGTGTAGACAGCATGGAATTTAACTTAAAGCATGGATCAACAAACAGATGTGCTGAAATAAAGAGAAAAAGTAAGAACTAGCCAGAAAAGGTTAAGGAGAAGAAAGTACTAAAAGAAAAGGTTAAAAGACTAGTTCTCTTTGTAAAATATTTGCTGAAATTCAACCAGATGGAGAGTGACTGCTGGTTTGAAAGGAAGAAAAGCAGCTTTTATATCAAGAAACATAAGGAGTACTGTGTCTTCTGTAGTCAAAAGATAGCATCACTGTGCCTGCTGTCAAGTCAGAAGATATTGTATGTGTTATTAGGTATTCTCTTCTAAACTTAAAATCTGTGTTCAGGATTTTTATTGTTGCCCAGTGCAGTAATTAGTTCATGTGATTTCAAGACCATTCACTAAAAATATTTTATCATCTTTTAAGGATTTTAATAGATGAATGAAGCAGTTTAAATCACTTACAGATACTGTCATAAAATAGGTTTATTATTACTGAATTTAGTTTTTCCTTTACACTTTTTAAATTTTTTTTGGCATTTTTTAAAATAAGCCTTTTGTATTCAAATAGAAAGATAAGTTTCAAACATTTGGTTCTTTGGCCAACTTTGCCCCCTAGCGGCTGTAATTAAATAGAACAGCTCATTTTACGTGTTTTTAAAAAAGGTAATGTAGCACAGTGCTGCTGTCTTTTTTTTCTTTGCATTGAATTATTCGAGAATTTTTGAATTATCATAATATTCAGATGCAACTGAAGCCACTCATAATATGCTATGAGAATAACCACTTTATTTTCTAATGTTTAAAAGTTTGGTATGCAAGTACAGGAGAATTTGATACTTTCTTTTTCCTTTTTTTAAAAAAAGTAGTCTGCTTGTAATAGAAACATCATCCCTCTTAGAATCTCTTACAAAAAAGTGTCATTTTAGGTCTCTGTTTGTATGTACTGTGGATTGTTTTTCCTTTAATATCCCTGTGGCATATATAAAATAAATTATCCTTCTGCAATATAGAGAGGAGAAACCTGCACCTGCAGTGCTTGTGCTTCTATTATGCTTTATAGGCAGGCTGAGTCCACAGTAGGAGCAATAAAGACTGCGTAAGTATTGTTTTCTCCTCTTCCACTTGCTCCTAGTTCTGATACAGAACCAGATCCAAAAGAAATAGAAATTAATCTGTCTGTAAATGGTAATTTTCTGTGTCATAGTGACTATTTTTCTGTGAAATTCTGTTAAAATAGGAACTCTGTAACAGCTGTTTCCTCAGTCTTCCTACCCTGCAGTGGCACACGTGCTGTGAACAGCTGCAGTAGGCAAGAAATCTGTGGTGGGTGCAGTAATGAACCCTAAAACTTCTGGATGGGGGTCCCCCTGCCATCTTCTGTCTGGACTACACAAAGCCACAGGCAAGGCAGGTCCCCAACTTGTATGTAATCTCTGCCAACCCCCCCACGTTTGGTTTTTTTTTTTTAATTCAGAAATGTCACCTTTTGTTTTTTTCTTCCTCATACACTTTGAACTTACTTTGTTTACACTTTGTAGAAATTGGCTTAAAGAGAGGTGTTGAGGGAAAATTAATTTTTTCAACAGAAAAGAAAAGAGCATCTTTATCCATAACGTGGACATTTGAAATTAACAATTATATTTAATTTCAAAAATATGACTGCAGCAAATAGATTTTTAGACATGAATTACTGTCTCTCAATCTCTCTTGAAAGGTCCAAAGGAAAAAAGTAGCTGTTCTCTGAGCAGCAGAGCTACAGAATCATGATATCCTTTTTCTCTAAACCTTTTTTATGTCATATATCCCAATAATTCTTTCAAGGCAAGTGACAGCATGTGCTGTGACTGTTTGAAAGTTACATGTGTGGTGACTTCCCACATGTGTAAGCATGATATAGTATTGTGGCAGAGCATGAGCTGCTTCTTTATAATTTAGTATGATTTTGTAATTATCAGGGGTTTGTGTGTCTCTTATTTTATCCATCTTCTAGTAATTGCCAAGCCTGTAGAAACAAAATATCCTCAAAATTTCCAGTATTTGAATTATATAGACTGACAGGTGGAGAATCTAATGAGGTGGTGAAAACGAGGAGGATCTGCTGGATAAAAGAGAGAATCACAGAACTACACAAAGCTTTGTTCCCTAAGAAACCTTGTCTAAAAAGCTGTGGGAAAGGCTATCATGTACCTTGATCAAAATACGGCCAATAGAGCATTCTGCATATGATAAGGAACTGCAATAAGGAACTGAAACTAATAAGAAATAGCATGGACATCTTCTTAATGTTGCATAGCATTCATATTATCAGATTCCATGCAGCAAATTATTTAACTTTTGGAACTTGTTTGATAAATCCTTAAAGTACAGGAATAAGTAGACATAGGACCAGAAAGAAAGGGAGGGGGTGGTGCAGATTGTCTTTAATGAGAAAGATACAAGTCCTTGACTTTTGAGCTGGGGACTAGGGAGAGGTGCTGATAGTGTCTCAGATGGCATGAGAGATGACCTTCACACGAAGGAGAAAACAAAGATGACTGCCAAGCTGACAATGTATTAGCTGCATTGCTAATGAGATTTCTGATAACATCTGAATATGCATGATATGACCTGAACTGGGGGCAGAACATACCTGAGCATTAGAGTTCTCAGGTGGAAACAGTAGGATTGGAGCCAAATTGGAGCAAAGAAGAGAGGATACCACATAGAAACATGATGTGTTCGAATACCTGTCTGACAGGAAAACCAGAAAAGCCAACTACAGAGGGTGATGGATCCTAGTACAGAATCACAAGAAAAGAAGTTCAAATACAGTTGATGTTTCTGGATAAAAAGAGACAGAATAAACTGCAGGCAAAGGGAACAATGAGGCATAAAGAACCTCAGCTGACATGCAGACAACATGTCTGTAAGCAGAAATCCCTTTAAAGAAGACTAGATAGTGTGGCTACCAGATCACATAAAATTTCCTCCTGCATGAGAGCGATGGTCCTTCTAGCACAGTAGTCTAACTGTAGTTAAATTTATGCTAGTTAGAGTGTTTGAGAGCGCCTGTTGGCTTTTTGAGGTCCCTTGTTTTCCTTGCTTTTTTGGGGGCTATATCCTTGACTATTTGCATTTGTGTCAGTTTATGTGACTTCTGTCCTTGAATTTGTCCCCTCTTTTCCAGTGTCTGTGGTACTGCCAGTGGCACCAAATTCCAGAATTTTATGTCTGATACTGTAAGAAGTATTTTATTTGTTTGACTTTCTAGAAAACCAGTTTCAAACAAGTCAAATAAGGTTTAAACTATGACTTGCTGGTTGCAATTCTCTGACATAAATCTGTATGAGAACAGCTACAGCTTGGATGATAGCTTGACAGATTCATATAAACCTAGGTTAGTGACCATGTGAAGGAAATTGTATGTGTCTTGGTTTGAAAGACAGGTGTCTGCTAAGGAAGGCAGGAGCCTCCGTTGAAACGAGAAAAAATAAAAATGCAACCCCCTTTCCCTCCGAATTATTATAATTTTGAAATTAGGGGCTTTCAGGCAAAGATATGAGGAATAGGAATAACAGTTCTTTACTACTATATATATATATATGTATAACAAGGCACACAAACAAGAATAACTATGACAGTAACAGCAAACAGAACTAGTAACCCTCTGCCAGCCTCCTCGGCTCCAGGCCCGTTCCCCGTTGGTGCAGTTACGGTCACAGCCGGCAGCGGTGCTGGCAGCTCCCGGTGAGCAGGGCGGGTGCGGTGGTTCCCCCTGGGCAGGCGATCCTGGTGCCTGGCCGGACCCTCGGGAACAGCAGGCTGGAACAGCAGGGATGAGCACAAATCCCGGGTAGCAGACGAGATGTCCCAAACTCCCAAACTCCGGCAGGTCTCGGCAGGCAGGGTGTGCGGGGCTACCGTGCAGCGAAGGCTCAAAGGAACGGCAGGAGCAGAGCGGCCGCAGCCCGGCTCCCAGCGGGGCAGGGAAAGGTGGGCTTAGGATCCCGGGGTTTCTCCCTGAGGCACGGTAGAAGGAAAAGCAGCCGAAAAAGCAGAAACCTGCAGTGCTGACACAATGGCCGTCTCTCCTTCTCCGTCCGAACGCCGAGAGCAACTAACTCACAAGCCCAGGTGAAAAAAGAGTGGCCAGTTGGACCCCTCCCCACTGTGGCCAGGTCTTTTGTCTCTCTTAAACACCCAGCAATTTGTTGTCCTGGCAACATATATGGGGAAAATTCCTCAAGAAACAAAGGGAAACAGAAGGGGAACCCCTAAAACCCCAACAGTATGTTATCTGTCTTTGGAGAGCTTTTAACATTGAAATATGAGCTTGAAAATATTTCAGTGTCTATTACCTCTCTAGATTAGCAGGCACAGTAGGGTTTGCATACATTGCTTCCTTTTCAGGATCAACTATGATAACAATGAGGGACTGTTTTATTAAAGGATAATTTTAAAATTATTTAAGTTATTTTTGCTCAGTAATTATGTGTGCATAGATGTCGTAAGCAAGATCTAAATATTGCTAGTTAGTACATGTAAATCAGCAAAAACAGCATAGCGATAGATAACTAAATCAAAATATTTCAGGTTAAAAGGGTTTTGCTCTTTTCCAGTCTGTTTAGAAATAGTTGCATGCAACTTCAGCAGCTTTATAAGAAAATAAAGTTAAAAATTAAGCAATACAGCTCTCAGGCCCCACCATGAAGCTCTCTTAATGAACCTGGAGATTCCTTAGCACTGATATTCTTTTCCAGAGAAAGGCTGGAAGAGAAGAAGACGTTTGTAACATTAATGGAAATTCATTCTGAAAAGCCATTCTTTTCTGATGGAAGACAGGGAGGTGAGAGCCATATTTTTCAAAAGCTCATTGTCAGTGATTAAATCAGCAAACTGTTATTTAAAAATGTTATCTGAATGCAGAATTCTTGAGCTAGTATAGAGTATTTTTTTATATTAAATTTAGTTACTTTTTTTTTTCCTGGACAATGCAGATGATATATGGGTGATACAGTAGAGTTATCCATTTGGAATACCATTAAAAAAGCAGCTGACTGAAGAACATAGTTTTGGTCTTTTGAGCAGTGGAAGAGTTAGACATCACCAGAAGTAGGTTCTTGAAAAGCCTTGTGAGAAACTGAGTATAGCACATGATCAGTAAAATGTCATGCAGAGAAAGATAATACTTCTTGAGAGAAGTCATATTCTTAAGTTATTTCCAACAGTTTCTGAGAGCCAAATTTTCTTTTATCTTTTTTTTCTTCTTCTTGTGTGTAATTTATTGCATAATACATAGGAAATGCTTTGTAAAAGTTGGACTGTTTTTGAGAATCTCACACAGGTTTTTTAACTGTAACTTTGCAAGCAAAGTAAGTTTTTTGATTTGGTTTTGATTTTTAAGGGGGAAGGACTGCATCACTTTCTCTACAGTTCAGAAAACCGAGGGATTCAGAAACATCTTATTCTGCCAAAAAGTCTGAGATGTTTTTGTTATAATTTCTCTGTCACCATGGGCCATTCCAGTTTAGCACAGATGCTTAAATACTTAAAATGTTTTATTTGTAGGTAACTGAGTGGCTTAAAATATCTCAAATCAGTTTCTCTGAAGTGCTTCATATTAAATGGAAATAAGTAAATTGATCTATTTAAAAACTGACCAATATGCCAAAAACATTTAGCTAAAAATAATACATTATTTCACAAACACTAACTCAAATAAACTGCTAAGAAGTGAGCCTGAAAAGCTTTAAAAGGATTATAATTAGAAGAAATTTAAACATTTTGATGTAAATTTAGGAATCTATTCACATACTTGGAATGAAGTTGTTATGATACCACTGGTAAAATCAGACCTAAATGGGTGTGTAAATTTTTAGGGAGAGAGGCCTTTCTGAGAGACAGTGATTTACGCTAAGTGTCCATACCACAAAGCTGACATCCCAGAAAACTGGATCTTAGTAATCTCTTAAGAGTCACAGATTTAGGAAGGTTTGTAGGGACTGGAAGAAAGCAAATATAACCACAGTCATCACGAAAGGTGAGAAGGAGAAGAAGGAGGATCTGGTGAGCTACAGGCTGGTCACCTTTACCTTGATCCCTGTGAAAGTGCTAGAGCAAGTCCTCTTGGAAACCATGATTAAACATGAAGGATAAGTAGGTTACTGGGAGTAGTCAGCACACATTTACACAATGTCAATCAGGCTTGACCACCTTGACAGCCTTTTACAATTAGATGAATGGTTTAGATGACAGGGGTAGAAGAGTGGATGCTGGTTATCCTGTCTCTGGTGAGGTTTTACAAGCTGTTTCCCAGCACATCCTCATAGACAAAATGATGGAATGAGTAAGTAGATGGTGAAGTGGACTGAAACTTGTCAGAACTGCCAGACTAAACTGTATTCAGCAGCATGAAATCCAGCCCAGACTGGAGTCCAGTCACTCGTTCTGTGCCCCTGGGCTGGTCCTGGAGCCAGCACAGTTTAACCTCTTCATTAATAGTCTGGGTGATTTATGCAGAGCGTACTCTCAGCAAGTTTGCTGATGGTACAAAACTGGGAAAAGTGGGTGATACATCAGAGGGTTGTGCTGCCATCCACATGGACCTCAACAGGCTGGAGTAATGGTCTGACAGGAACCTCCTGAAGTTCAACAAAGGGAAAGGCAATGCTGTCCACACAGAATAAAATAGCCCCATGCACGCGTATAGACTAGGGCTGATCATTGACAAAGCAGCTTTGTAGGAAAGGCCCTGGGGTCCTGGTGGAATCCAAGCGAGCATGAGCCAGCAACTTGTCCTTGCGGCAAAGGTCACCAGCCTTCTAGGCTGTGCTAGGAAAAGTGCTGCCAGCAGGCAGGGGATGACCTCTCTCTGCTCAGCACTGGTGAGACACCTCTGGAGTGCTTCATCCAGTTCTGGGTTCCCCAGGAAAAGAGGGACATGGACATTCTAGTGAGTCAATCCAAGAGCCACAAAATACAGGCAATTGCAGTTAAACGTAAGATAAAGGGTTTTTTTTACCCTGTGGGGATGGTCAAGCACTTTAACAGGTTGTTCAGAGAGCTTATGGAGTCTTTGTCCTTGGAGATAATTTGAAACTTGGATATGGCCCAGAGCAACCTGTCCCAGCTGAGTCTGCTCTGAGGGGGTTGGACTCAATGATCTCCAGCAATGCCTTCCTACCTCAACCCTTTCATGGATAAATTGAAATAATAATTTAATGGAACTTACCTTTAAAGGATCCTGAAGGTAGCGTAGGGTGGACAGTCATTTTTTCTGTGACTTTTTATAGAGGGTTTGAAGGGGGAAGTTGCATCTCATGTTTTGTTTTTTTTTAATCCAGAAAAAGGATTCAGCATGGTTTTATTCTGTCACTGCTCTTTTTTGGAGTGGATGCAATGCCATTTGAGGTAGCTAGGGAAGCAGTGCCTTGAGCTTGCTGGCACTGAACACTTCAGAGCCATCTCATTATCTCTGGACAGTCACTTGATCACATTATGGAAGATCTGGCTCTGAGCTTCAGTTGACTGTGAGCTGGCAGAGGCTTCACCCAGACAGTGCTGGTTAGCTGAAGAAACCAATCAAAGTAAATGATAACAATTCTCTGACAGCCTCTTTTTCTTTCCTCACCCTTCAGTTTATATAACCTGTGAAATGAAGCACTTGAGGAGAATACAAATAGCTGTATCACTCATTTACCTTCTAAAGGTTCATTCCTATTTCACTTTCCATGCCAGCCTGTTCATTTAATTTCAGATAAGAACTTTTGTCCTTTCTTCCATGCTCTTTCAGCATTGGAGAAGCTGCATCTAAAAATTGAAAAATTAGCCTCACTGATTATTTCAAAACACTTCTAAATTTTCTCATTTGTTGTACCTGTTGGTATGTTTCACTGTTTTTTCCTGCTCCCCAAGTGCCTGTACCAGTCTTTTAAATGTTTTGTATGTGTCTGATAAGCTCCTTTTTTGAAGGTGCTATCATTTTGCCCTGTATGCAAAAATAAAATCAATCCCTGAGTACATTAACCTTGGTATTGTCTTAATGATAATGGCTAACTAAAAGGTCATTTCAAAAACACATCACAAGAAAAACAAGACTCATAGATTTTTTTTTTTTTCAGTGTTAGAGAAGGGCAAAAATACCTTTTACTGGCTTGGTAGTTTTCTGTCTTTTAGTGAGGTTTTCAGGATTTTAAAATTATTTTTGTGTTAGACGCTTTGTTACACTTTCAATTTAAGTTAACATGGAGGTTTTTTATTTAAGAGAAGATGTTAGTGGTCTGATTCTGTATTCACTGCATTGTCCTACATGGACTGTGGCAAAGTCATATATGCTGAACATAAAATTTTACTGGATTTCAATTACAGATGAGTTTGACTTGGACATACTTATGTCCCTTCTATCCCCATATAGTCATCCTTTTCTTACCTCTCCATAAAAAACTACACAGACTCACATCCAAAAAATTGTCTTTGGTAGTTGTTTGATGTAGAGTCATGACAAGTATTTTAGTAATTGGGAGTAGGAAGGGAGAGACACAACCAAACAATTTTCCTGCCTGTTTTGAAAGGAGATATTTTATGGTTAAATTATGAAGTCTTTGGTTGTGAGAATAGTTGCAGACTAATTTGAGTAAGAGTTCTGATACCAGTTTTGTAAGAGGTGCTTGTGGTTGCTGGGAATCTTCTTGATGAGTTTCAGGAAGAGTTAAAAACATAGATAGATTTGTGTTCCTCAGAAGCAATTGAAACTTCTAAAATTAATTGCTAGCTTTCATATTGTTTCCCTACCAGTGCAAGAAACACTTTTGTGAAGCCAACATTATGGATAATTTTCAAATAAATTTCACAAATGTTTAAAAAAAGTTGAATGTATAACATATAGGTGATGCATGGCTTTTATATTTGTGTTATTTTGTGTATGGATCTTCTCCAAGAGTAAAAAGTAGTCATTATAAGGAGAGAATTTTGAGAACTGATTATGTACATACGTAAGCAACTGCTGCATTATTCTGTCTAGCTTCATTTCATTAGCTATTTTGAAAAGTGATACTTTTTTGTGGTAATATTCAGTATGTCCTACTTCAAAATGCTTTTTTACTTCCTGCTAGTTGCCATTATTGGTATTATTAATGGTTTTATTAGAATAACTCTAAGCAGTCCTGATCTGAAGAGATTAATGATCTGCATTGCTTATTGATCTGGTATACTGCTTTTGAACTGTGAAATTGCTACGAGGACACTCCCTTATGTGTCACTGGGAAGCACCAACTTCTGTTCTTCTGCTAAAGATAAATCAATATATATCAGACTGTGTGGTAGGAGGTAAAATAAAGATAACTTAGATTTAGGTGTATAGATTAGGTCCTTACATCCTCAATTTCCTATTTTTAATTTTATTAGTCTTATTATATTTTTTTAAGATGCTGAGAGCATCTGCAGGTCCAGCTGAGATGAGTTATCCGCAATACATCTTCACTAACAATTGTGGCTTAACACCAAAAGTACATTTGACTTAAAAGACCTGTCGGCCTATTGGTGTCCACAGGAACAGCTGGTTGTTAGTCGGATTGGAAAAAAAAAACTGCCAAAAAACCCCACCCAAACCAGTCAAGCTGGTGATATTTGAGTAGCGAAATAGGCATTTTTGTCCCCAAAGACGCAGAACTGCTTAGCACAACTGATTTTTAGTTTTTTAAGAGGGATGTTGCATATGAGAAAGAAGTGTACTCGAAATTAGCAGGAAGTGAATTTCAGTTGCCAGACTTTGGGCTTGTAAATGTTAACTCTCTTTGTTATGTGATTTCATCACACAGTCAGAGGGCATCCTACTTCATTGGCCAGACCCCTTACCTTACACTGGAATAAAACTCTGACCATTCAACTGGCTTGAGTATCTGATAATATTTTGCCCACACACAGATAACTTGCCTTCTTTGGAGTCCCCTCTTTCAGGCTTAAATCCAAACCCATCTCTGAGGAGTACTACCTTGCTTTTCTTTACCTTTTGGGGAAGACTTAACCTTTTCATTAGTCATCACCACAGAGCCTACATAAAGACAGGCTAGAGATAACTTGTGTAATCTCTAATTTTCTCATTGCAACTTTTAATAATACTATAGTACAATATTTTTAGTTAATATTAAAAATATTATTTTCTTTATTAATTTTGTAATGATAACTACTGTTTTATTAATAACTATTTTAATGACATTGTGTATCGTAGTTTTTAGCAAAATGCCAGTGCTGAAAGAGTTAAGTATGCCTCAGTGTTAAAAAAAGTGCCTCATGTATTCATCTGACAGGAGCTATACAGTACTGGAGACATTTGAGACTCTTACACTACTGCCATAAAGTAGTGAAGGATGGAGTTTTAAGATATAATGTAGCTGTTAAGCCTTTTCAGTATTGGAAAACTCAGTCTCTTCCATTAGAAAAGTGATGACCTGTGATCATAAACAGGTTAATCTAATGTGACCTGATTTCAGAAGTGTCCCTTTATTGCTTTAAGGATAGTAATTTTTCATTATATTTGACTTTTCAAAATCATTATCTGTAAGTCTCAATTATCCAAGTGTTTAATTAGTTCTCTAACTGCGTATTCGGAGTTTTAACGTTCTCTTGAGTTCTTTTTGTAAACATTATCAGCAGAGGAGACTGTGCCTCTGATGCAAGTCAGGTAGCAAGGCCACTCAGCAGTCCTGCCTACAATTCATGTGAAACACGTCTCGTCAGACAAAGCATCTGCCTATTTGGAGGGTGGTTCTGTAGTCTTGCGAATCCAGAGTGCATTAAAGTCTAGACTCTGTCATTTTTTTGAGGCTGTTGGGAAGGGTTAAATAACAAATCAGATATACCTAAGATAGAGCAGAGGTAATGCTGAAGCAAGGATGCTGTTGCTGGTTTGTGCATTGGGAAGAAAGCTGTAATAGCAGCAGCAGCAGCAATAACAACAGCAGCAGCGGCAGAAGCAGCAGCAGCAAGAGACCTTCAGAAAGCCGGGGTTGCAGTAGTCTGAGAGATGAAGATCCTGTTACGTCTCTGTCTCTCCTAAGTTCAGAATGGTTCATACAAACCTTATGCCACGTGTAGTAAAGGATGTACAGGAATATGGAATTTGCTTTGTAATAACTGGATGCTGAGGAAATAAAGACGTGCCTCTGGGGTTTTGTTGTTGGGGATTTTTTCTGCCTTTCTTTTTACATCATCGGAAGCAGAAGAGATTGATTTACTCAGAGAAAGTAAGTTTCGTCTGTCTTCACGATAATTTAAAGGGATAGTTTCGGAGCTGAAGGGTGACTGTTTTGCTACCTGTTCCCTTGCACCTGGGACTGAAAAGTGAAGAGAAATGGACAGTGTCTCAGAGGAGACAGGAATGACCGAAGCTCGGTGAAAGCACACACTGATTGTTGTCTGCTGTCCTCTTCATGCAGTGCTGTGGGCTGGTGCACCGACGGCGAGTACGGGTTTCCTATGTAAGTTTTCATTTGTGTTAGAATGATGCTGACTTGTGTGTTCCACTCCTAATATATTAGCTGGTATGGTATGACTGAGGCAGGTATTTTAATGCATAGCTGAATGGCTGACCAGAGCAAAGTACCTGTGAAGTAAGTTTTTACAGCCCAAAGACACAAGGATCTTTTTAACAGGTATGAGTCTTGCCATCTATTTTCTTGTAACTTGTTCATATTCTCAAGGATATGTTTATTTTTTTTTTTTTTAATGACCTGTAGTATTAAAAGACTGGAAGTCTGACCACTCAGATTTCTTTTTTTAAATTGTGTATTTATTCTTCGTAGCTCTGTGTAAGTGGAGTCATTAGAAAAGGACATCTCTACTTACCCATATATGATAACTGAAAATCACTTAAAGTTATGAGCAATTCTGAACTGGGCACAAAAATTATTGGAAAGACCCTGAGGAAACATAAAAATAATCTTGTGGGGTAGTTCTTTTGAAAAAGATCAGTAGTACAGTGGCAGAAGTATAGCCTGATATTTTTCATGGTGTATTTGCTTTCCAGAACAGGGTATTTCAATACTCAGGTATGATACGATTGCTCTGTCTTGCAAAATGGCTGTCTCCAATAAATTCCACAAGAAAGGCCAGCACCAAAGCTTAAGTATTAGTAATGAAAATGATCAAATACTAGCTGAAATATGTCTGAATTATACTCAGCTAACATGATAACCCTCAAGTAATTAATTTATGTTTTAACATTCCTCTTCTATTCTTCTGTTCAGTTGTCAGATAGACATGATAAGAAACAGGAGGTTGCAATGATCAGGATAAGCTGCAAATTGAAATTGCTGAGTATTAGCAACAAGCAGCTTGTAGCTTGTTGCATGAGAAAAGAGCAAAGATATCAGGAGATGCAATTCTGTTGTCAGAATTACTGTGGGTTTCTCTGTGTCATAGAAAGGTCTTTTAGAGAGGCTTAAAAATTGATCACAGAACAAGCAAGGTCATAAATAGGTGCAGTCTAAATCAAAGTTTGTGTAGGGGATTGATGGAGAGAATTGAATTGCTAAAAAAACCTTAAATCTCTCCTTCAGAACAAATTGCAGAGATGTAAATAACTGAAAATGTGAGTGTGGTCATAGCTGTTTTGCACAAAGCTGATTTGACTTTGGGTGTATTTTTTTCTCACCAGTGCAACAGTTGATACTGTAAGAAGCAGGCAGAAGTATGGAGCATCAGATGAGATAAAGGAAAGAACTTAAATAGTACTATATTTTGTATAAACTATGCAAAAAACAAGGCATAGTTACTTTTAACCATCAATTCAGTATAAAATCAAAATTTAGATATCTCTTATGCAGATACTTACTTGATAATATTCCCACAATTACACAGAAGTTGAAATACAAGTTGAAAACACTTTATGTCAGCTCCCCCATGCCAGTGGAATTTAGGGCATATGAAAATAATGACCTCTTGAGATGCATCACCCACCCTTTTATTTCTCCTTGTTACTCTTATTTAGCAGTAGCACCAGCCACTGTGAATAATATTATCTGGAGAGAATCCCATGAACTCATTTCATCATTTTTTTTTAATGTTTGTGGGTAATGGAGAGAAAGGTACTTAGTGAATGTTTTATAATGTACTAAGCTCTGTACCTTTTTTCTGTGAGGGTATTGTGCAAAACTGATGGACCTCATGGTATTCCGAATATCTTACTAACTGTTTACAAAGAAGAAGGTTGCTAAGTCTTCGTTAGGACAAGTGAAATGAAGTTTGCCCTTGATATTTTTGGTCTGAATGCTATTACGTGAAAGATGACCGTGTTCTTAAATAACTTAATTACAATGAAAATTCTCTCTGTTGTTTGAATCCTTGATTATCCAAACCTGTTATTATTAAATTTTTTTGGCACTCCCAATGGCATTGGGCTAATTGAGGTTGTACAGTGTGATTCTTTTGGGATGAAAGCACTGAAATTAAAGTGAGCCAAGATATGACCCTTTTTATTAACGTCTGACTCACTGGGGAAAAACATTAGACTTTTATTCTGGGTTATTAGTTTACAGATCTGAAGTTCCTTATGAACTGTAGTTGTAAATTATCTGTCTTGGATGTTTGGGGGGTTTTTTATTTTTTTGGGGAGTTTAAGGTACTGTACTTTATGTACCTGGAACATATGACCAAACCTAACTGGCTACTGTGTGCCAGCAATACAGCTCATTCTGGTCCGGGTCCTAAAAACTGTGTGAATCTTAGGCATAATCAATCCCTTTGATGATGTTTTGGGTACGCTTAGTTACACAGGCTCCCATTGTTTTTTTGGAGAAGCAGCAAACTGTTCATAGAGAAAATATTTCCATTCATATATTGCTCCTTTCTGTGATCTCCTGCATGTTGGACTGTCTTGCACAGAGATTAGTCCTGCATCTGTGTTCTGGAATAAAACTGAAGGCCTGGATGGGTTATATCCTTCTTTACCTTCTCTTCAGGTTTTGCAGCTGTGTGGTGTGCAGACCACACAATGTTAACAAGATTAAATCTGGCTCAGGAGATCTTGCTTGGCTTGCCTGATCGTAGACTCTTCCTTCATCCTGGCACTGCCTGAATCCACAAAATTTCCACTCTTCCTCATCTGTGGTTTCTTTGGATGGGTAATCAGGGTGATAGGGGCATGAGGTGTCATTTAATGCAATATGTTTAATATGGTGTGAAATAACCTGCAGCTTCTAATGGTAGGAAGTGTCGTATGGACATTATAACTGCATGCTAATACTCAATTCCAGAAATTTTCATGGCAAAAGTTGGAGATAATTCCAAGTCATGTCTGTGAGTTGGGGTCATGCCATTTGTCAAATAGGATCTATTCGGAGTAGTATGGAGGAACAGCTGAGTGAAGTCCTTCCAGTGAATAATGTCACCTCTTTCTGGAAGTGAAGTCTAAAACACTAGTACTAATTATGTGTTGCCCAGAAATGTTTTCACAACTCTTACTGCCTGCATGGTACAGAACATCTAAAAGCACTGGACCCTAAAGACTGACCAGTTTATTTTGTTTTCAAACTTTAGTCCAGTCTATTCACTGTTGGTCCAGCCTTCAAGAGAAGTTGCAATCTGATGGAAGTCACTCAGAAATCTTGTACTGTCTCCAGCTCGCTGTTCTCCCTGGAAGAGTCTGGAAGTGAAGGCTATTTGGACACAGAGTCCAAGATAATTCCAGACTCTGCATGTTTCTGAGCAGAGCAATTCTGTCAACCACTTTGCCTGACTGTATGTGTGCTGCCTTCTCTTACTGCTGTGAGTGATCTCATTTGCTGTGCTTCAACTTGCCAATCAAACTGGAAAAATTGTTTTTATAGCCGCAAAATAGGGGTTGACTGAACTTTTTAATCCATGGCAAGTGAAATCAAGGAAGAGGGGCTATATAGTTTCTTGAAAGACTGTTCAAGTCAGTGTGCACGGAAGGGACCAAATCCATATCTGGAAGGCATCTGCTGGAGTATACAGACAGGTACTTCCAAGCCCCTTGAGCATCCCAATGTACTGCAGAGCCTCCTGGCTTCTCGGGATGCAGGTGTGTTTGCAGAGTACACGTTTACTGCCATTTTTACAGCTCTGTAAACGAGGAGTAGGTGAGTGTGGCCAGGGAGGACCAACATGTGATAATCTGGATAGGCAAGCCATGGGTTTGGAATCCATTGTCCTTTAAATAATAGCTTAAAATCTTTAGCTGTCTGGATTTCCAAACACTGACTTTCATGCTGATTTGTTTGAAAACTCATGTGGTTGACTTTTTGAATTTTTGTGGGCTTTTGTTGTTTGGTTCTTTTGTAGAATTTTCAAATTACATTTTTGCTTATGTGGAAGGACTATTCAGAATAAGTCTGAGCTGATGTTTTAAATCTTTTTCTCAGATATATAACTAATTTGATAAAGCATCGAGATGATGTCTGGAAGGCAAATATTCATTATTTTGGCTCTAATCTTGACAAAGGACTATTATAATTTGATATAAAAAAGAAAAAAAAACTTTAAAAATGCATTCCAAAACAATATAAACTTTATTTGAACATTAGTAGTTAAATTTATGGTATGGCTTGTACTGTGTATTTTAGTTTAATGTAATTAAAGGACGTTGGTATGGTTTTGTTTCAAGACACTTCTTTTCTAATGGTGGGGACTGTAACTGGAGACCTTTCTGCCTGCAGCAGTGAGTGGGCTCCAGACGTCAGGCTCTTTGTGCCTGTGTCTGGAGGATATTTCAGACCTCCTGAGGGAATGTTCTCTTTTTGGTGTTTTTAGATTTGTACTAGGGTTTTTTTTTTTTTCTGTTCCTTTTGAGACCATAATCTTTTCTATCTATCACTTAATAATGTTTCTCACCAGACCATTCTTTATTTTTTGTAGAAGATGCTGTCATTTCCTTTGTTCCTTTTGCTTGCCACCTCCCTTTCTCTTCTTCATTGCTGATTTATACTTTTTTTTTTCTAGATAGAGCTACTCTTTTAACTCTTCTCCACCATGCTTCTCGTTTTGACCTGCAGAATTCTTGCTTCACATTTGAAAACTTCTTTGCTTCTGTTGACATTAGTCTCAGCCCAGAATGGCACCTGCCAGGGGTATTTCTGTGACCCCCTAATACTCCTGTGCCATTAAGTCTAGTCTTGCATCTATCCCTCTTTTCTCCATTGCAGCTTTTGTCAGTTTTAGTGGAAGTCTGAGCTATTCACAAGGACACAAGGAGAAGTTACAGGCTAAAGCATCTGTGGATGAACTGTTGTTATTAGAATTTACATTCATGATTCTCTTCCTTGTGTATTGTAGGCAGAAAAGCACATGCTGAGGAGGAGGAAAGGAAGTATAAACAAGTTGTGGTTTACTGATGAAGACATTTAAAGGAATTCTTTCAGCATAAACATGTTATATTTACAGCTTGAGGGAACTGGCTGGAAAAGGAAAAAGTTGTCTAACTTTCTTGACTCCTCTCAGTACTGGGTGCCTCAGTACTGTTAGGAAGGAACTAATAATCTATGGATTTGGGGGGATATTTTCTGTACTTAAGTTGTCTCTAGGAAGTCCTTTTGAATTTTTTCTATACCCTGATTTTATAATTTTTTGTTTTGATAGTATGGGAAGAAGACAGTCAGTGAATAAAGTGAAATAAACCAATGTGGCAATACTTAAAGGGCAAGGGATTTGAACCAAGACTCTCTTAGTTATGGTATACCAGCCAAACCAGGACTGTCAAACTTTGCACTCCCAAAATTAAAAGTAATAAATTTTCTTCATCTGCATTCATTCTGCTACAACTGTCTAATAACCTATATTCATTATGCTGGGGAGTAGTACTGATGTTAAAATTCTTTTGATTGCAGCTCCAGTACTTTCAAGTGAAACTTCACACATTTGTTCCAATTGTTTTTCCTTTCACATCATTAAGTGGCCATAATTTTTTTTGGACTCTGTGGTTCCATTTACAAGATTTCTTTCCATTTTATAGCATAGATTTTGGACTACAAAACCTCCATTTTCTTGTCTCTCTTCTTTAAATTCTTTCTTCTTGCTGCATTTCCTAGGTGCCACCTTAGAATTTAATTAACTAGCAAAAGGGGCTTCTTTTGGAAAAGAATCTTACATTTAGGAGAATTAAATGGAACATTTGCAGCTCATTGTGCATTCTGAAGTAAAATTATATAACAATATGGCTGGTGGATAAAATATTTTGACAATATCTGCAATAAGGGCCTGCTGTCATTCCTTTTTTATGCTGTGTATAATGTAACTGCTTGAGTAAAAGATTTAAAATATGTGAACTTTCAAGGCAGCAGCATCATCAAAATTTTAATTTCATACTGAAGTAAAGAATTACAGAACTCCATTTAAATTATTTTCTACTACCCTCATCTCTTAAGGCTGAGTTCATAATTCCTTTGGTAAGTCTATCACTATTTCACTGTTGCTTAAACGGAGCATTATTTTGTTACTCCCTGCTAATTTGGATATATCAAAGTAGTGACATTATTTGCATTCTTTTTGGCAAGAAGACCTCAGATGTGTGAAACCAACTGGCTTCACTTGTAAACTCCTCTTCCTCCATCAGTAGCACCCCTGAGCTGAATTGTATGCGTACTTTAATTTTAGAGTTTTCTGAAGCTGTGTTTAAGTAAGGTGTTCTTAAAAAGGCCTTGTGTTTTCTGTGATATATTACTGAAAATAAGTTGCAGATTTGCAACAAGCTGCACGCTTCAGTCACTGGATGGTCTGTGATTAGTCTATTGGAGTTAATGAGTGGGAATTGGGATTTGTAACCTCTGTCTCCAAACCCATCAGTGATTCATCCTGTGGCTGTGAACAAATCATATGGAAAGAGGCCTGGGGCACTTCCTTTCCACAAAACTTCAGGAGAATCCTGCTGCACAAGTATGTGTGCAGAAGTATAACATTTTTAACAAAACATGAAAGAAGAGTATTTGTTAAAAATAAACACTTAAAACTAGCTTAAGAGATTGTTAAAGAGAAGTAAAATGTAACCCATTTTCATGCTTCATTTCTTTTCAGCTCTTTTCCTCTGCCTTTTCTCCCACTTCATACACAGTGAACTTTGCCATCCTCGCTTGGTAAAATGTTTTTCTTCTTTGTTCTTAGTGTTTTATTGGTTTGGTTCTTTTTTCCTTTCCTGAATATATTTTTTTCCCTTCAGTAGTTACTTTTTCTTTCTGCTCTTCTTGGGTACAATGTCTTTGAGTACAATACTTACTGACTTCAGTGGTGGAGGAAAAATTTAAGTATTCTTGGCAATTTTAATACATTTTCTGATGAGTTGGCATTCCATGACAATTTTATGAGACTGTGAAGTCATGATAAATTAACTGGCTGTCTTACAATACTAATTGAGTCCCCTGCATTCTCTATGGAAGAATGCCATGCTTAATGTCTTTCCTACTATCTTTATACTAAACCAAAGTGATAAAATTAGTAACTTAGTAATAGGGAAATGAGAGGAAAATAAAAGAACACTTTTAGTTTTGAATAGAAAAGATAGATTCATGGAGTTCTGAACAGAGCAAGAGTTCTTCACTGAGCAGATGTTCTTCTGGAAAAAGTCTTGTAATTGTTCTGTTGTGATTAAACATCCCCTCCCACCAGGAATTTTGAAGGAATACAGAAAACTGTCTGAGCAAAGCCCTGATAGAATTAAATCTGCTCAGAGATGTCAAGGGCAACAAGAAAAGCTTCTATAGGTATATTGATGATAAAAGACAAACAAGGGAAGATGTGGGACCTCTCCAGACAGAAACAGGAGACCTGGGTACTTGGGACATGAAGACTGAGATGCTCAATGGCTTTTTGTCCTCAGTCTTCATTGAAAAATGCTCCAGCCACACCAGCTAAGTCACAGAAGGCAAAGGCAGAAACTGAGAAAATGTAGAACTGCCTGCTGTAGCAGATGAGGTTTGAGACCATCTAAGGAACCTGAAGGTGCACAAGTCCATGGGACCTGAGGAAATTCATCTGTGGAACCTGAGGGAGCTTACAGGTGAAGTGACCAAGCCACTATCAATCGTATGTGAGAAGTCGTGGCAGTCCAGGGAAGTTCCCACCGACTGGAAAAAGGGAAACATAATTCTGAATGTTACGTAACATGGAAAATAAGGATGTGATTGGTGACAGCCAACATGGCTTCACTAAGGACAAATCACGCCCGACAGATTTGGTGTCTTTCTACGACTTTATTACAGCACTGGTGGATGAGGCAAGTTGGTCAGAGCATGGTGCTAATAACACCAAGGTTGTGGGTTCAGTCCTGTACAGGCCATTCACTTAGAGCTGGACTCAATGATCCTTGTGGGTCCCTTCCAGCTCAGAAGAGTCTGTGAATCTAGCTGCACTTGTGCAAAGCATTTGACACTGACTGGCACAGCATCTTGGTCTCTAAACTGGGGAGACATGGATCTGACACACGGATCACTCAGCACATAAGGAATTGGCTGGATGGTCACACTCAAAGACTTGTGGTCAGTGGGTCAATGTCTGAGTGGAGACCAGTGACGAGTGGAATTCCCAAGGGATTGGTTTTGGGACTGGCACTGATTAACATCTTTGTCAGCGATATGGACAGAGGGATAAAGATCTCCCTCAGCAAGCTGGTGGACATCAACAAGCTGTGTGGTGCACTCCACACGCTGGAGGGAAGGGATGACATCCATAGGCATCTTGTTCCACCTGAGAGGTGGGCCTGTGCCAACCTCATGAATTTCAGTAACACCAAGTACAAGGTCCTGCACCTGGATCAGGGCAATCCCAAGAAAAGGTAAAGGCTGGGCAGAGACTATTCTGAGTAGATTGAGAGCAGCCCTGAGGAGAAGTCCTTGGACCTGAGGAGAAGGTGTTGGTAGATGAGAAGCTCCACATGACCCAGTAATGTGCACTTGCAGACCAGAAATCCTGAGTTGCATCATCAATAGAAGCAGATTGTCCTGACTGTAGATGTTAATAATTCTGATGCTTACAACATTATATTTTCTGTCCAGTTAACCAATCATGCAGTACACACTTCTGTAGGAAACAGATTATTAATGGAGCTGTTAGCAGGGCCTTTTTCCTGGGTGTGCTGTATTAATGGTTTATGCTTACTCTTTATTTAAAATAGCTAGTCATCAGGGATGAGTAGTTTTTACACACTCTTCCTCTAGATGGAACCACTCTGCTGCTTCACTTGGATGAAATACTGTTTGTTTAACAGCTGAAGAATCTGTTGCAGTGTGTATTTGCAATCATGCATCTATGTTCACATGTGCACGTGTGGCTCAGAGCAATCTGTGTGACATTAGAGCGTGATGCAAGAGAAGGAATGCTCCTGGGGTTTGTGTTACTTCTGGAAATAAGTAATTTGGAGGTAGTGTTTGCATGCTTTGATCTGTTACAGAGTAGTGAAAATTACTATCTCCATGAGAATAATGACCTATTTATTCTACAGCTGGTGAAATGCTTCATCTTGTCCATCATCTCTGTAAAGTCTACTTCAGAGTTTATAACCAGACTACTAGCAAGAACACTCACCATCTTCCCGTTTTGTAATCTTTTCTGCTTATGGGTTTGTGCACAGAACTTGGTTTACTATAGCAGATGTCAATACCTCTATTTTCAGTAGAAACATCTTGCTTCATTTATTGCTTTTCTATTTCCATTTGTTAGTTTCAGAAACTATCCCAGTCAAAATATCCTTCTTTATTAACACTTTTCCCATGTTTTCAGATCATGAGGTTTTTTTAGTAAGTTGTGAATACAACTTTTCTAAGGTTCCTCTGCTTTTACCTGACTTAAAAATATTGTTTACCTCTTGTTTTCCCAGTTATTAATGTGAACTATATGTATTACATAATATACTGTTCATTGAATTTTCATTGAATCGTGAGCCACAGACTTTACTTACACTGGGTACTTTATTGTTTCTAAGAGCAGCACTCTTTCTAAGGCCTGTGTCACTGCAGGTTGTGCAAAAGATTCAGAAGATAGACTAGTTGGATTAATTATCTGCTTAATCAGAATCCAACATAGTAAAAGGTCATCCAAAGGAGAAGAAAGAAAAATGTCGTAATACAGTTAATTTAATGGTTTTTAGTCTTCATTTTCTCCCGGAATACTGAAAGTGTGCTGAAACAGCATGACCCTACACAAAACCATCATCAGTAAACAAATATAAGGCACTGGTTCTTGCTCTCCAGCAGCTAAGGAAAGACAGGCTTAGTCATGCAACTCTTTAAGAACTTATCAGCAAAACTCTAATTGAGAGGTTAGAAATCAGAATAATTTAGATCATGTTTTTATGGAATAATAATAAGCTACTTGAACTGAAAGAATTAGAGGCATGATAAAGAGAAATTTAGAGAGGGTGTCAAAGAAGTCAGCAGACACAGAGGACGTTTGCCATGTGTATAGAAAAAGTAGGTGGAGAGGAGTCACACTCAATGGCACCTTCTTCTGTGGAGGAAATGGTTACTATTGTTATGAACTACTGCCCACAGTTCATTAAAGGTTTATCTTTAATTTCATTAAAGATACATGTTTGCATGTTTAATTTCATGAGAGATATATGTTTGCATGTGTCTGCAACCACAGTACCATAATTCAAGTAAAACAGACAGCTGAACTTTTGCAAATTTTAATGAAACTATATTGTCTAATGTTTGCTGGTAATCGCCAAAGTAGTATCATGCTTATCTTTTGAATTGTCCCTGTGCCATTAAATCTATTTGCATTTTAGTAAAAGTCAGTCTCTACAAGGACTAGCATGTTTGTATAGGTTGCATATAAATACAACATATACCTTAGGAGAGGACAGCAGGTGCAACACATCACCCAAGGGCAGGAGCAATGAAAGAAATGTTATCTTGACTGAGGCAAAGAAATGTGCATTAAACCAGGCAAGCACATGAAATGATACATAGTCTAAGAAGGAAGTATTTGCATCTCTGAGGTAACAGAACAGGATTTGTTTCGAGAGGAAGAATAACCACAGGAAGAAATAAATTAAGTCTCAGTGACAAACGTTGAGGGAGAATTCAATGATCAGGTTAATTATAAAATGCTCAGTGCTTCACCAGAAAGAGATACTCAGTGAGGGCTGCACCCTGAGGGTTAAGATATGCAGAAAGATGGAAAATGGAATAAAAACCCAGAAAAGTCTGTGGAAAGCAAAGTTTCAGCTTCCTAACCTTTGTCTTCATAAAAAATTTAACTGTTGAATGCTTTGGAAGTTTTAAGGAAATATTTTTCTTTTTGTTTTAATCTTAAATGGGCTTGTGTCAAGGGTTGGAAAGCTCCTGGGTAACAACATACCTCATCCAGGCCTATTGTGAGTCAAACAGTGCATTCACTCTATCTTTTAAGAAATATTCTGTTTGTCCAACATGTGTCCAGGGTGACCAATGGTAATAAGGTTTGCCCTGGAAAAGGGTGTGCTAGGGTCACATGAGTCTGTGTGTCCCAGTCACTGGTGGGGGAACTGAGACAGCAGTTTTTAAATGGGTCTCCAGTGAGCTTGCCAAAAAACATTTTAAAATAAGTGTTTCCCTTGTTATGATCTATGATGATACACCTTCCCATCCATATGGAGTAGGATTTCTGAAAAATTAGAAAGATTTAACAAACAAACAACAACCAAACCCCTCCTCCCCCCATCATACACATACAAACCCCCCCCAAATCCAAAATTAATTAAGAAGGCTTCTTAGGAGAGCTGGAGAATCACGCAGTAAATCTGTCTGAAATGCAGTGACCTGGCTCAGCCTTGCCATTGCCAAGCTCCTGCCAGCTGCAGAATTCCTGCAGGGGACCCGTCCTCCAGGTGTGCATTTGAAAATGTGGTGTTTGTGCCAAATATTTTCCTTTTATACTTATTTTTGAAATTGCTTTGGATTCAGAGATAAGACATCCTGTCATCATGTTTTTATGCCAGCACTGTTACTTACAGTTAAGGAGTTGACCCCAGTCTTTTTTATGTTTCTAAGCTGGATAAAGTGATCCTTGTAAATTTTGAAGAAAAATGCCAAAGTACTGTAGACTGAAATAAACCTCAGACATGAACTGAAATAAGTTTTTCTTCACAGAGAGAAATAAAAAGGAGACAGAACAGAGAAAATAAAAACTCTTCCCAGAAATAGTGATGTTTACCTGTGGTACAGGCAGAGATCACAGAGGCGGTTTTTGTTTGGTGAACTCTCTGCAGTCACTCATAGCAGAGCTCTGGCTGGATTCAAAGGAAATATCTCTGCCTGCTGGTGCAAAGCTTGCTCAGAGTACCAGTTGTTACTGTGAGGCTGTGTCTCAGGAACACTGAACAGAAAGACTTCCTGTACTCTTAGAGAAGTGGCATGATATAGGCAGAAAAAATTGTTTTCTTAGATACTGTAAAAATACAGAAGGAATGAGGTAGTTGTTTGGCATTAGGGAAGTAATATATATTCTAGAAAAAATAAATGTATTCAGAGTATATGGATGGTAGATGAGATAGAAAAGGGGTTTATGACTACTGCAGTAAAATAGTAAACTTTGTTCAAGAACAGTTCAACCAGCTGGAAATAAAAAATTTGTAAAACTGCCAAACTCAGTGAGACCCAAAGCAATTTGCTGATTGAATGATGATCACATGTACATATGCCTGTGGGTTCTGTTTAGTTTCTGTACTTTCATGCTGTAAATTTAAAGCATGCTAAAAAGGGACAAATTAGACCACAAAAGAAAACCTGTAGTGTCAGTAATTTCTTTAGAGCTTGTATATTTTTTTTTTTGGGTCTGTGTGACAAGTCTCTGGGATGCTCTCTGAATACAAAGGTGTTTGAATCACAAATTGAAAGTAACTTCTCTGTCACTTTGCTATCACATAAAATGTGGATTTCTGCCCTAAAAATGGGAAAATTATTTTTTAAAATTTTTTTATAAATGATTGCAATCTGGTTCCTTCATTTAATATAGCAAATTACCTTGACAATTTGTAATATAACAATTTATTTTGCCTAGAGAATTTGTGGATGCCCCATCCCTGGTAGTGTTCAAGGCCAGGTTGGATGGAGCTCTGAGCAACCTGATCTCGTGAATGGCATACTGCTTGGGAACTGGAATTGTGGCTTGGAATTGGGAAGTCTTTGAAGTCCTTTCCAAACCAAACAATTCTATGATTCCATGAATATAAGTGACTGAGTTATTGAGGTAAATGCAAAACTCTGGCTGTGATTTCAATAGGTTAACATTTTCAGTTTGAACTTCAGAACTCAGTGTATTCCCCAAACTGAGTGGTGCAGTGTGGTATTGTTATCCTACACTACAGACCAGTTTGTCCAAGCTGCAGGGCTGACCAGTGACAGTGAACGTTAGGGCCAAGTAAAAATTCATTATAAGAAATTCCTACTTTCTGGATGGGGGAATTGTTTACATCTCTCAATTAGAACTGGATGAGAAAATAAAATCTGTAAGTTGCTCACAACTCAGAAGGGTGAAGTCTGTTGCCCAAGGCAAGTAAATTGGATGAATTTAAGGCTTATTTGATGGAATTGTAATGGAGTCTTGCCAAAACAAGATGCAAACTCCAGGAAACTAGAGAAGGTATGACCAGGGCTATTTTCAGCCACCAAGGCTGGTTCTCCTGTTTTGGTTTCAGCTTGTTGAGTCAGGATGTTTTTGCGAGCCCAACATCAAGAATATATGGGAACATGTGGGCTGCTGCTGTGTTAGGTAAACCTGTTCTCCAAATGCTCTAAAGTCTCAGAGATCAGTGGGAATATCTGGCTTCGCACATTTTGTGAAAATGAAGTTTCAAGACTTTGCCAGTGGCTGCACTTTGCTGTGAAGGAAGACAAACTAGAGACCCCAGGAGACCCCATTGCTGCTGCGGCCACTGCCTCCCTCCTCCTGCATCTTTCTGCCTCCTTCTAACGCCTGCCTGCCTCCTCCTGCCTCCTTCTGCCTCGTTCTGAGGAGGAGGCTGGAGCAATGTTGCCTCTTCACCAGTTGAAATTGAAGATAGATTGCAGCCTCAGTGTTACATATTGTGAATCACGTTGAGGTAAAGATGTTTCTGGCAGGTTATGAGCTTTGTAAGAATCTCTCCCCTTTTTCCTTCAGGTGAACTCTTCTGAGTTTGCAGAGTGGTCTGTCCCACTGGCTCCTCTGAGCTCAGGAGGCCATTCTCTGGCACTACTGACAACAGGACACTCCTGTTAACAGGCACCATAAATTGCTGCCCACCATTCTGTCATGTGCTGGTTGCTTTCATCCCTCAATTCCCAAGATGTGCTCCTGAGCTTGCTCTGCTGCTGGAACATTTAATTTGGTGCATGAAGTATGATGTAATTTGTGGCCTTTTTCCAGTACACCACACTTGATTATATTGGATTGTGTTGGGCAGCCCAGGAGGATAATCTGTGTATATAATACATAAATATTACCTGGCCAAGCTGAACTTTATTTAATTACCTTTTCTTTGTCCCCTCTTCTGCCTTTTTCCCCCAGAATGTCTCTTTGACTTTAACTACAAGGGTACTCTAAGCCAGAGCCAAGTGTTTTCCCTTGATCTGTCCTGGTCTGGCTGCTCCCACCACTCTTGCTGTCTTCCCAGCCCGTAGATGCTATAACATGAGAAGCAGAGATACAGATCCATCATATCATTTTGTCTATAGCAAATATAAGGGGGCATGAGAAAAGAGAGATTTAAAAAAGGCTGTATAAGACAGAGTATTTCTTGATGCATGGTCTGCAAGTCAAATATTGTAATATTTTCTTTTAATGGTGTTTTTGAGAGCATTTTTGTTTTGAAATCTGTGCTTTGCAGTATGTTGCTTGTCCCTGAGGAATGACGTGACACAGTAGGACAGACTCTGATTTGAACTGGCTTTTCACTGATGATTTCATTGATTAAAAGACAACGTTGTGTGAGTTTAAAATGAAACTGTCTCTCTGAAAGGCTTTCACAGTTCTAGTAGTGATTTTGAATATCACTCTTCTAACCTCCACTGTTTTTAGCAATTTGGGCTTGAAATGCTTGATGATTTTGTCTAACAGCAACATGTAATAAATTGTTATTGCTATAGTCTAGGGTATTTGGCTTTTCAGTCCATGACATTTTTGAATTGATGGCCACAGGAAAACAGTATCATCTGATGGTGTATTTAATTAGGGTTAGAAGTAAACAGAAAGTTAAAATAAATTTTTGTTTCCCCAAGCACTGCTATACTTTTCATGTGTTTCTTTTTGTTGTTTTGTTGTATAAAATATTGAAAATGAGTCAGTTCCTTTTGTTATTTCTGTCCTTTGTGTACTCTGAAAGAACTGTTTGAGTGGTCATAAGACAAAGAACAGAAAAATAAAAAAGAAAATATTCAAGTCATGTCAGTAACTCATAGTATAGGATATTACATAGCTATTCAAATAAGTGCATTAAAACACATTTAATGTAATATAAATATATTTATAAATATATTTTATAAATATAAATATATTTGGATGAGAGATGCACATGAATAGGTTGGGCTAGTAAGTTCAATACTGTACTCACTGTATTTTTGATTTTCTTATATAAGAATGATACAAAACTTTTTAGGTATGGAAACAATTATTACATTTTTAAAAAGAGAGATACCAGAGCTCCTTTTGCTCACCAAGGCTTGAGGAATTTTGTTTCATAGAAGCATTCTTTGAATTAATATACTACTTCAGGAATTGACACCTTTCTTAACATTTACTACATCTTCTTTTACAAAAAGGTTTGATTTGCCTTGCCATTGTTTACTGATAGTTTCTTTTTATTATTTTTTCTTAGTGATTTTGAATACAATTTAATACGTGACACTCACCAACTCTTGAATTTCAGTTCTTTGAATATTTTTAGTACTTCCATTATTATTTATATACAATGAACTGAAATACCACTGAAATACTACATTTACATACTCTTCAAACTTTCCTTTGCCATGAGTGTGTAATTAATTTTCTACTTATAAATATCAAATGTGAATTTTTCATTTGCCTCTAAAGCATGATGCAGAAGCCAGTAAAAATCACATACTTTTTGTTTGCCCTTTCTTGTGGTGAGCGGTTTTTTTTACTCTTTCCTGCATTATTATAAAACTTTTTTTTTTTGGTGCTGCTGAATAGGACAGATATGGAAAGAAGTTTTTATCCTATCAACCTTAGAAACTAACTACAGAAACAGATACTGTAGGTTATTAATATCCATAAAATTTCTTCCTGTTCTGAGAAACATCATCTCTGAGTCATCTGCAGTATCTCAGATAATGTACTTTGAAAATATGAATGATGATTTTAAACTATGACAACTGGTGAAGAATCATTTTTGAATCAAACTTTGAGTTATCTGAATTTCGGTTGTTTTACAGCTTTGCAGCTGGGGGCTCTTTATAAATCCATCCCGTTTTCTTCCCTCTCTGCTGGGCTGTAGCAGCTGGGCAGCAGCCTTGTGCCTTGCTGCCTGACTCCTCCATTCATCCCATGCACACTGACTCTGAATTGTGCAACTTGGAGGTTTTGTACAACCATGGCCTATATTCCAGAAGATTTTTATTTCGAATGAGACTAGAGAAAATAAGCTGATCCTTTGAGAAACACTAGCTACAAGCAGGATTTGGAATAGGCTATGGGGATCTGCCTTGAGCAAGGGGTTGGTCTGCTGCTGTCCTTTGGCTGGCTGGCCAGGCTGGGTGGTGATATGATAGCACTGCTGGCTGGGACTCAGGGGAGGGACGGGAGGCTGGGGGTCAGAGGGCTTGGAGGGGAGCTCAGCAGCTGGGCTGTGCAGCCACGAGTCACTTGGTGGCAGGGAGGGATGAGCACTGAGATGCAGAGCTGTCGGGGACAGCAGCAGGAGGGCACAGTGTCTAAGCTGCAGTATCTTTCCACTATCAGTCAGCAGACCACGTGTCTCATCCTTTCCGAGGCCTGGCCATTTCTCTGTGTAAAGAATAGTAATTATGGTTTGGCAGCCCATGTCACGGTGTGTTATGTATGCAAAGGCTTTTCTTTAATGATCTTCATTAAGCAGTGCATTCCTATAATGTTCATCTAATTGCTTCACAATGAGCAAATTTGAAGCATTTTTTTGCAAGGTCACAGTCTTATTTCTTTTTGTATCTAGAGAGAAGACACATTAATTCCAGTGTCTGCTTATTCTGAAGAGCCAAAATGAATGATTCGAGTAACATGCATCTGTTTCAGCCGCAGCTCTGAACTGAGGACAGTGGCTGTGAAGCTTGTTGCAATCAAAATCGATGCATACATTCATATGGTTTCTTTTCTGGTGGTGATGGTGCTGGAACTTTTATAAAACCTATAAAAAAAGGGAAACCTTGCATAAGAAAGCATTGAGATTAGGAAGTCAGTTGTTTGAAAGCTAAAACACCCTAGAATTCTGTGTATGTGCTGCAATGTGGTATTTAAAGTCCAAGAGCAAATTCTCTTCTTCCTAAGATCACGGCTATATTCATCACTGGATGGCTGATATTCAGGGGAAAAAAAAATCTGTTTTCTTGATGTGAGACATCACTTTGTTTCTGAAGGCAGAGCTAACTAAGTAAATGTAGGGCAGGAAGAGAGAGGATAGTTTTATGAAAAAAATGGAAATAGATTTGGTGCTTACTTGGCTTTTGGCAAGGCTGAACATTTTGCTTAAATCAGAAATTCTGTTAATAGTCTAAGTGTCTTGTGTACCACTATTTGGGAATACCCAGCTTAAAACAGGTCTGTGATCTCAAAATTGAAGTGATGAAGATTTGTTTGCAGAACTGCTGAGTATGCAATACAGAGAAAGTCCACAAGTGTGCTCTAAATACAGAAAGCATTACAGAATGTTAAATTCTTGAAAGGATCAGACCAGAATCCTCTCAGACTAGATTCCTCATTAACTAATGGACTCATCTGGAATTTATATTCCAGCTATCAAATGAGAATAACAGCAGCAGCTCCCCTCACAAGCATCTTCTGAAAACATGCTCATTAAAGACATAAAAACTATCAGATGTTGCAGTGACTGTACAAAAAGTGCCACATCAGAAAGGAGAGGATGCACAGTGCAGAATATTTCTGTCATTTCAGGTTTATTGTTCAGCATTGTTCCTCTTATGAGGACCTTCTGTTGTCTACAATGAGATTTGTGTCCTCTGGAATTAAAGATTGCACCATAGGTCCTACTTATAACCGAGTTAATTTCTGGACTTTCTAGTCTTGTTAGCATTTAAATTTTCAACCCTTGTTGTCTTTTATTTCATTATATTTTAGCAGTAGGATTTTTTTAATGTATGCCATTGGCACTTATTTAGCTGCTTAAAGTCAGTATTTCAAAATCCTTCTGTGTGAGGGAATAAATTTAGTTCATTTTATTTGAGTACGTCTGGCAAGCCATTAGCAGCTGCTGCTCTAAAATTCTGTGAACTGAGTTAATATTAAGAAGGAGAAAGCTCAAATCCCAGCTGTTTTTCAGCTTGTATGTATAGGACCAAGTGTATATTTATTGTCACAGTATATAGGGACAGATCTGATCTAATCCATTCTACACCAGTGACAGTACTGTAGGATGCCTTTGTGTTCGATGCTAATGTATCAGATTCTAGACTTATATTCTTTAACTTTCAGAATGGAATAAAGTAATTTCTCTGTGAAATATTTTCTTTAATATGTCTAGACACAGTATATTTGAAACAGAACTGTTTCTAATATCTGCTTAACATCTCATTGAGAATTTTTCACTGCATGAAGTTTCCACACTGCTGGATTTATATCCAGTCATACACCTTTGCATTCCAACCGTCCAGCTACTAGAATTTGAATCTCAGTGCACTTAGTGAAGGCAATCATCCACTCTTTTATTTTAGTCCCAATCCTTTAAAATTACAGATATTGCTTCAGCTCCATGAGACTGAGTAGACTTATGGAAAAAAGGGGGATCTAATTAAAAACTGTGTGCATATAAACCTTCTTTCTAGTATATGCAACACAGAGTGTACCAGACTTAGCTTCTGACTACCTACAATGTGGACTACAGAAAGCAGAAGACTGTAAGTGTTTAGAAATCAGATAGCAATTTCCAGTGGGAAATACACACATTTTATCTGTGCCAGTTGCATAAGCAGTTTCTAGATTTTCTTTTAATAAAATAAGTTTATGTTGCCACCGTGGAAAAGACCTTAATATTATTTTAATATCCACAAACAAATCACGGACCATCCACAAATTGAATTCTTGGAATCATAAACCCACTGCATTTATGCAAATACGTTAAATAATCAGTGTAAAGTGACAGATGATGCTTGAAGCATAATCTAGGTCTGTATCATGAGTAGATAATAATATTAAGTTCTTATTTAGGAAGTTCCAGAAAATGGTATGTTGTAATGCAAACTGCATCTGTCTGTCACATTCAGAGTATCTGTCAGCTGGACTTAATTTTGTACATTTTTTTAAAATGCTTTTTATCGGATTGCTCCCTTGTTCTGTTTCACCATCTTCTTTTCTAATTTGTGTTTTGTTTTCTTCTTTTCAAGATAAAATCACCATTTTTGGATGGTACTGTACCTTTTTACCTCATAGCTCATATCTGTATTTATATATATATATATATATACATACATACATATATATATATATACATATTTATATGAAAATGGTTGAGGCAGGTCACCTTCCTTGTACATTTAATGATATGCTTTGAAAAAAGCGCATTTGAATTAAACGCTCTTGGTGAGTTGTGCAGATACTCTCAGTTGGATTTGCAGATGTTCTCCCAGGGAAGGATGATGCTTCTCACAAGTTCAGTGCTCAGATGCCACGTAGGTACACTTGGACTGGATTCATATCTGGGCAGTAGCAAGAAGGTACACAGAGCACTTTAGGTACGTAGTGCCACTCTTTGATATACTATGCTTTCTGGTGAGTCCATGAGACTCCAACAAACTCTTCCATCTGGAAATGGTCTGAAACACTCCCCTGTAAATTTGTGCAGCCGCTGAAAATAGGATCCCTTTTCTCTCGTTTCTAAAGACAGTGCAGTCTGGCTTGTTTTCACTGCACTGTTTCTCTTGTAATGGACTGCTCCAAATGCTCTCATACTGTGCAGTGAAGCATAAGTATTTTGCAAATGGTACTGGCCCGTGTGCTGAGTGAGGAAGCAGAGGTCTTCCTGTATAATCCGATTTCAATCAACTCACTCTAATCACTACTGATAGTTGCAAAATTTAGCCTGGATCTGCTCTGGTAATCTAGATTGACAGGAGGTAAAAGTAAAAGGACAGAAGGGCAGAGGAACAAAGAGAATCGAGCAGGAACAGTGATTTTCTGCCTTTGCTTGCCATTGTGGGACGCGCGTCGGTGCCAGCAGTGAGCCCAGCGCTGCAGGAGGGTGCTGCGAGAACAGGTGCCCTCTGTGGGGCTGGAGTGGCAGCCGCCACACCACGGGCACAGACGGTGCAACAGGTACCTGCCCAAGCTGCAGGCATGCATTATTTATTGACATCGAGATCCTAATTCTCTTTAGTACTCTAAAGATCCTGGGGTCGTGAAATATTCAGGCATAGCAGCAGTTAAACAGTGCAGCCAGCAACTGTGTGTGTCTTTGACATCCTCTGAAGGCGAGTGGCTTCCAGTGCTGGGCTTCATTCTCCTACAAGCTCAGTGCTTGGCTGGAGGCTTGGAGGATAACTGGACTCTGCATTTTCTCACTGGGTGGGTGAAGTGTCTGTGGGAGTAAGTCCCTTTGACTTTTGGTTTTAACTTTTCAAAGAGAAGAGCCAACTTTGGATTTCATGGATATACCGAAATACAGGCAGCTGCTGCTGAAGACAGCTATGTCTCAGTTTGACTGGATTGTACATCGGGAAGAAAAATGACTTTTTTTATTGTTACCTGACCACATGCTGAGTGTGCCTGTGTCAGCCAGGCTAAGGAACTCTACACCCTAGGGTAACCACGGCACCTGGACTACCTCTCCATCTGACTTTCCATGCTGGTGGGGCTGTTGTTGGTCGTTTCAGCCTTGCATGTTGCCATGCTAAAAACACCCAAGGCTAAAAATGTGTCCTGGGTAAGTACAGAAGCATGAACAAAGTTTCTATAAGTATGGATTTTTCAGGTATATATGAATATGCTTTTCTCTATATATGTGGAAGTATAAACTTAGACAGATTGAGGTGTAAAGTAGATTAAAAGATTATAAGTCATAAATATCATAATTATTTAAAATGTTTCTAAGAATTAAGAAAAAAACACATTATTTTGAACACTGATAATTTGAAGGAACTGTACTAGGAAATATCATGACAGACTTTCAACTTACTTGTTTATTAGATATACTTTCCATCTATGCTAGTAAAGGGTTTGTGCTACATTCTTTTACATCAATTGAAAAATTTTTGTGGCTTTTAGGATGCAGACTTAAGGCTTAAAGAGTAAGGTTTAAAGATTTTGAGGGGGTTAATGAATAACTGTAGTTTAATTTCTATTTTTTTATACTTCAGTGGTTTGATACTATAGGTGTTCTTCTATGTCATATGATTCACATCTTCAAACACTATTTAAAAAGTCCCAGGAGTTGTTTCAGTACGTTGTAATAAGTTGTAATACACAGAGGGATGAGGGAGTCCATGTTCAGCGTCTTTTCTGTTGACTTTCTTCTTTTTAAGTAAGAAAATACATTTTTATTTTGTCCTTATCCATTATTTCTGTATCAGAAACTAGGACTCCTGTTGGAGAATAAAGTAAGCCATGAAATATAATTCCTGACTAAGTAACAGTGCCCTTTGCTAACCCCCATCATGTATGATTATACAACTCAACCAGTGCACAGTCTGCTCTACCGAATAAGCACAGTATCATCAAATCCCAGTTCCACGCAGAGTCTGGAAATGCTGGCAACTTCTCAGTAGATAGCTTTAGGGCTTCTTCAGTGACCTCACCGAGTCCCAAATATTGCCCCAAGTGTTACCCATAACTGCATTACCTTGTCTACAGTGCCAGGGTTGTTCAGGAGTAAAGGATGTCACTGCCAGCTCTGAGGTTCAGATACCTTCCCTTCCCTTCCCTGCTGTGAAAATGCATTAAATTTCAGATTACTTAGAAATTTAAGTGTGTTCATGAAGCAGGCTGTGATATGAGCCTAGTTGAGAGATGTTTGTATCCCCCAGTTTATGTGCTGAGGGATAAATTGCTCACATACACGGTGTCTCTTCTTGGAAGTAGAAATCTCATATGTCTGCAGCTATGATGGGCTCCAAGTTTGGCTATTTAAATATAAGGTATATGTACATATTCAAATATCTATTTCTGGTGATTATGTTGGAGAATGCTGAAATACTTACTCTTACCAATAGTTTTGCATTGTGGAATAGTCACCAAGGATAAAATAAATAAGTCCTTTCTTGCTCTCCACCCTTTCATTACCAATTTGCATCAAAAAAGGAAATAGATACATGCTGTCATGAAAATGGTAAATTTTGGTAGTCGTTTCAACTGGATGATTGATACTGAGTTTATCTATCATAGCATGGCCCTACGTTGCGGACATTAATGACCTTTAATTGTTCCATTAAACCCATAGTTGCACATGTGAAATGCGTAAACTATGAACTGATTTGAAAATTCCAGTGCAAAAATGACAACTTACATGACTGCAATGGTGTACTATATAAAGAAATAGATACTGCGTCCAAACCATTGTAGCATCTGGGATTACTTCTACTTCATGTACTATTTTTTCCTTTTAATAAAAGCCACAAATAAAATTTCTGCAAAAACTATCTGTAAGGATTTCTGACTTCATTTTTAACTAAGTGTATTCTATTAGTAATTTACAGTTGTAACTGGATAGTTGTTTGAGCAAAACGAAAAAATTAATAGCTATAAAAGGATGGAGATAGTTTTATCTAAGTCTTGCATTCATCTCTTTCCCTTTGGTTTTTTGGGGGGGGGGGGATGTGTGTTTAATCACTTCATCTGTCTTTGGCAATATAATATAATATTCACTATTAAGTGATGGAAAGTGTCACTTCCTTAGTAAGTGTGATTTGTGACCAGTACTTAAATTGAGGAAAAGAATTCCTATTGCTCTGAGGATGCTTAAAACAAATAAGAATAGTGATTTTTTTTTTTTTAATGCTTTAATGTTTTGAAAATCTGACATGCCCTACAGTGAAGTACAAGGGCACCTTAAAGAATCAGATACCTGCTCAAAATATCACTTGGTTTAAATCCCAACAAGTGAAGATCAACTTGAACTCCTTGAAAATCTGGATTTTGACTCTGGAAGTTTTACCCGTCTGGGGATTTGATCTTGACCTTTGTGAATATGCAATGAAAATATGAGGGTCCCAGGCTGAATCACAGACATAAAAGTGCATGATAAATATTTTGTCTGTAATCTAGCAAGGTGCTTTGACATCTGCTAAAATTTCAGTTTAATTTTCACCTGCTTAAAACTTAAGATTTTGGCCACTTTTTGGCAACTACTTTGCTGAATCAGAGTGTTTTCTAAATCTTTGCTGTTCTGTAATTGAAGTTGGCATTTGATCCTTGTATCTTTAGCATATAATGTTCTTAAGGACAGAAACCACGCTATGCTGGTGTATCTTTTTACAAAAAACCTGCTGCCTGCATAATTTATAGTTCCTCTTCAAGGTGTCTACCTGAGTGCCTTCCCCTGTGGAAAAGAAAGCCCAAACCTACTACAGTCCTTAAAAACTAGGCAGCTTCTATGACCTTTGCTAATGTTTTGCAGCAGTGTGTCTGACAGACCCTGACTGCTTGGGGTTTTTTATATTTGATTTGCAAAATGAATTCATTTAATTATCCCTAATGGAATAATTTTGTTAAATTGACTCCTATTGACACAAATTTAATTTTCATTGTCTAATATAAGCAATTCAATTGTTTGTTACTTTATGTAACAAAGCTACCTTTGAGCTCTGTGACAACTGTAGGTAGGACCTATACCTGTGGAAAAGGCAGTAGGTTACAATCAATGCAGCTATGGGACATGGCGTATTTCTTTAAACTATGTTTTTGACCTAAGCAGCAGACGTCTGTGAGAATTGAAAATAAAGGAACTTGGAAATTTGAAATATATAGCATTTTCAAAATATGGTTCTGTGCATGTTAATGAAAGATGTCTCCTCTCCTCTATAGTTTCTGTAAACTACTTGGCTAGTCTGTTATACCAGTATATTAGCGGAGTAAGCACCTTCCAGTATTCTGTAAAAGGCATTTAATTGTGTACCTGATGTAGTTTTCAAGGGCAGCATCATTTTAGTGTTCTAACTACAGCCATTTTTACCTATCCAAGCATCCTCTGGCCTTTGGAACCATACGAGCCCTGCTGGAGGGCCGCAAACCTTGACTCTGTGCCAAGGCAACCTACTGAGCAGAAAGGTCATTGAGCCACAAATACCCAAAATAAATTCTAGCTCTTTAGCTGAAAGCTGTAGAGCTGCCTGCCATGCTCTGCTGTCAGTAGTTAGTTTGTGGTACCCACTGCAAAAAAAGAGCAAAGTCTGTGGTGCTCTTTGGTAGAGTAACTCTTCTTCCCTGAAACACAGGTTTGGGGTGGGTAGGAAATTTGCTGCATTGTTGTTACTGTAAGTAGGATGCTTGTGAGTGCACACATAGTATGTTTCTGCTTTTATTAATATTTAAATTGAGTTGCCAGTGTTGGTATTGAAGGGATAAATCTTCTTGATTGCACAGTATCTTTTATCTCTCTTCTTACTTAATAACGCTCTGTTGCACACCTTTTATCACTCGGATTCAAAGGAGTGGAGTTTACAGAGCAGGAAGACTGACTTTTATGTAATTAATGAAACTGTAATTCCTGATGAATTCCCTCAGCTAATAAAAGGGATTGATATTTCTATCGCACTTTATTACTCAAGAAGTGACATGATACATGTAGTGTTATAATGGTAAGGGAAGTGAATGAAAAAAGGAAGAAAAATAGAATGTAAATAGTGAAATATGCTTGAAATATCACCTAACAGGAAAAAATAGTGTTATGTAGTCAAATAAAAAGGGAGAGCAGCGGATAAAATTTTAAGGGAGAAGAGATAAATAAAAAGACAAAGTAGAGCTTTGAGTCTTAAGATATGTGATATTATTAGAAAGGAAGGATTAAACAAATACAGAAGTACAAAGAGGGGGATGTGTCCACATTAACAGCTCTATTTTTGTACACTTGGGATCAACTTGGAAATCGGAAATAAAACAAGTAGTTTGAAGGACAAGGCAGTGGAAAAAGCTTGGAAATAATAGGGAAGTTATCTGAGGATGATTTCATGTTTACCCTGAAACATGAAAGATAATGGTAATACAAATGAAATTTGATGTGCTTCTAAGAGAGGACAAAAGGTTACCTCGGAAGAGTTCTCTTCACTTGAGGTTCTTGAGGCACATGGATGAGAGGAAAACTTGGAGAGAAGTACCTGCTGTTCACAGGCATGCTACTACTATTACTCTGCTGTGGGTTAGTATCGATCCTGTGAAGAGACTGCAAAAGTGGTTGAAGTCAGGAAATATTGAAGGTGCACATGTCACCTGTCTGTGAAACAGTAATAAAGCTATTGTTCATTTCATAGCACTGTTTAAAAATGTTATTGAAGGAGGGTAAGCTGGGGTTTGATGGAAGGTCTATGGAGAGAGCTCCTGACTGCAACAACGTCTCTCTGGGCTTAAAGGTGTATCCAAGCAATAATTGCAGGAGTATGTGGCATTAAAGACAATTGATTACACAACTCTGGCTTGCATGGAAGACTTTCATCCTTTGATAAATCATGGCTCTTGGCATTTAAAGATTGACACAGCTGTAGATACTTTTTGTCTGAAATGCACCATTATTGGTGAAAAACAGAAAAAAAATATATCTTGTATGTTACATTGCTTATGAAGTTGTGTTTCTTTTCAGTAAATTGGTGGGTTGCTGTTTTGGTTCTGTCTTGTCCTGGTCTAGTGTGTGCTAATACAATACAATACTAACTCTGTCAACTAATCATTGACTGAAATGACATTGTAATTTGCTTTCTTTCTGGTTGCTTTCAAGTCCTTAGTTTCTAGTGGAGACAGCTCTCAGCATTCCTGAGTAATAGAGCAAGCTTCCTCAGCAAACTTCTGATGACACGTTTGGCTCTCTCTGCTGGCAGCACAGGTTTTTTTCTATTAATAGAGGCAGGTCTGGGTTGTCTCCATCCTTCAGAGGCAAACCTTCTGTGAAAGCTCCTGTGGCTGCTGGATTGTCTTCCTTTGGTTGCATGGGGCTCTAGTGGTGACCTGCAGAAAGTTCGGGGATTCAAAGCACTAGAAAAGAAAAGGCAAAAAGCTTAGCTACATATTATCCCTTCCTCTGTTTCTCCTTGTACTTATTTATCAGTGTAATTCCCACTGATTTTGGTTGGAGCCACATTCATAATCTGATTAGCAGAAAGGTCATCAGGGCATGCAGAACTTTAAGTAGTCTGCTGTAAGCTAGAGGACTTCCTTCCCTTGACATTTCTGAAAGTTTTCCCTTGAATCAGGGGACCCAGGATCCTGCCAGATGACCAGAGCAGCCGGGCTGTGTCAGTGAGTGGAGCTGTGTGCCTGGCAGTTCCTGCGGGAAGTCGTGGCCTGTGCACACAAGGCTGGGATTGCACTCGGGCTGCTCATCCAGCAGAGTCACTGCCAGTCTGGGCTGGATGGGGGTAATGCAGCCTATCCATAACACTGCTTGACTCAGCCTGCATGATCTCTGATATTAAGCAGTCAAGTCTGAAAAATAAATTAGTGGTGCATTCCAGATTGGAATCTATCATTAATTTCAGCAGTTCTGTACAGTGTGCTGACGTCGTGACTACCAGGCAGCAGTTTTAAAGAGTCTTGAGGGTGATTTGTATTAAAGGTAGAAAGTTGTTGTTGACTGACTTCATACAGTAAGGAGAAGTTAACTTTCCCAGAGTACTTTTTTGTTAATACTGTATAACAGCATGCACAAGCATTTACCAGAGAGGTCTAACTGCTGCTTCTCATTTCTACGGACTTTTTGTAACCTCACAGATATAATGGGGAGGGCAAAACGAATACGTTTCCCACTTTTTAAGATGCAAAAGTTAGGGTGGGTTTTTTTCCACTATCAAGAGTTAATAAAAAAGCAGAAGTTAACAGTTGACCCAGTCATAACTGATTTGAGCTGTCTTGAAGTGTCTTGAAATTTTTAGAAACTTTCAGTTTTTCTGGGACAGAGGAGAGTGTTGGAAAAAATACAAGCCTTAGTTTGAAAGTAATGTTGTCTGAGGTGAAATAGAAGGTGAAATTACGATGCATCTGTGGACAAAAGGAAATGATGCCTGTTTTTCTCAGCAATACTTGTACTGGCCTTGGACATTAAAATCTGGATACAGGAATGCCAGTTGTATACTCCAGTGGTTTAATTATTTCTACTGTCATTTCATTTTTAGTTTTCTAAGGTTTTTGCCCCTACTAAAACTTGAGGTGCTTGCAATATAAATTTGTAATGTAATTTTCCTATATTTGAATTGCAAAGATTAAAACTGACTGGGGTTGCAATTTATGCCAAATTGTCAGATATATCTTGCATTTCTAGAGGCATAAATGGGCTCAGAGTGAATAAAGTGTAAATGGTTTATTTTTCCAGTGATGCATGACAAATTTAAACATGTAACTGCATAAGCATTTATGAATTCTTTGCTCAAAACATTAGTGCATTAATTGAAAAATTATTCTTAAAATTATGGTAGCCAAGGGAAACAGAAAGCTAATCAAAAGAATGAGTAATGGACATTTAGGACTGAGAACATACTGCAACCCAGGAATTCTCTGTAAAAACTGAGGAAGATGGAGAAGTTTTAACCCTTTTGTATTCGCTTAATGTTAGAGCTGCTAGGGATTTTTTTTTTTAATGCTGTATGTTAAGGCTGCATAATTTTCTGTTTGAATTCATCCTGCTCCCTTTCAAAAATACTTGTCCTCAGCACAGTTGCTACATTTCAGTTGGGATTCTGCTTGTGTATAGATCTTGTAATGTCCTGTGGTTAATGTATCCCATGAAGTTACACTGTTCTTCAAGTAACTGTGATGCTGAATGAAAATTATGCATACAATGAAAAAGGCTCATGAGAAATGTTCAAGAAATGTGCCCATATTTTGGTAATAAAGTTATGGATACAGTTGATCAGAATTTCATGGAAATTCAGTCATTATATGCTCAAAAGTATTCTGTATCTGTTTGTTTCTTGCTGTGTATACTTACTCACCCGAGAATATTTTTATCTAATCATTAACTATTTTATACTGAATTCATAGGGGATATTGATTACATTGAAAGTCTTCTTAAATTCTGTTTTTACAAGGCAGCCTGTTCTTGAAGGAAACAACAAACAGGATTTCCCATGTGGAAATTGTTTTTGAGCATTTAGAAGCAATTTGAATGTAATACTGTGTGGAAAACTAAACCAAATAAACCATGCATTTTTATTATTTATTACGGTAGAAAAGGCTGTGATAAAAATTACCACAATAAAAAACACCAGCAGCACAGTTAACATAGTTTCTCTGGATGATCATCAGCTGTCAGCAAGCTGTGTAAGATGTCTTCTTTAGAATAAAAATAGCATCAGCACTCGTTAACACAAGATATAACAGTTGATTACTAGACTAGATAAATCTGGGCAAAGATATGCAAAGGTGTGTCACACATGGGGAAAAAAAAAGTACAAATAAGTTACTTATGTGGAAGTGTGTGCTACAGTCCCAAGATACACATTGGCAGTGAAAATCTCTCTTTTCTATTATACATGATTTATAAATGCTTTCTGTCACAAGTGAAAACATTGTGGAAATGAGAGAAGAAATTCAAAGGACATTAGGGATTGAAGATAATTCGACCTGAAAAACAGGAAAGAAGTAAATAGAGCTGTAAAAGCTCTAGATTTCAAGAATTTAAAGTCCAGACCTCTAACTAGAGCCTGTCAGTGAGGCTTGCTCTGCAGAGGCTTAAGGGATAGCCTTTATATCTGACTTCCCAATCTGCTTCCTAATGTCTTTCAATTCATGTTGGCTTTGGTAAATAAGTGTCTGGGTACAGTGTATTGAATTCTTGCCCTATTTCCAGGCTGAATGCTGTTTCCAAATTTCAACATGTCTTTGGCTTTTCTTCTTGGAAAATCTCACTCTGTGAGATTTCTCCCATGTTATAGAACCTGGTTCTTGAATGGAAAATATTTGTAATCAATTTATTAAGTAAATTAAATTTGATAAACTTCAACAGACACTTCGATACTTTCTGTAATAATATCTTGTTGTCTTCTGAATTTTTAGAAAATAGTAGGAATTTCTTGCAAACAACACCTCAGATTTTAGTATTCAGCATTCCAAACCAGTACCATATTCTTCATGTGGGAATTATTTTATTGCAGGGCTCATTGTGTTTAATACCTGCAGGTTTTCCTGTCTTGTGGTCTTTTTCTTCCATTGGATTAACTGCTGTGGCAAAGAGTAACTTGTACTTTTTGATATGACTTCTCTTGAGTCTTCCAGTAATTTTGAGGTTGTATTGTCTGATTTCCCTCTATATCTACACCATGTTGAATAAAGAAGGGAGCTGGACCCATTCAGCCTCGAGAAGAGACAACTGGAGGAGATGTCATCTCTCTCAGTATCTGAAGGGAGGGTGCCAAGAGGATGGACCAGGCTCTTCTCGGGGATGCCAAGCAATAGGACAAGAGACAATGGGCAGAAATTGTTGCACAGGAAATTCTACCTGAATTATGGAGAAGAACTTCTTTACCATGAGGGTGACTGAGCACTAGAACAAGTTGAGGAGAGACAGAGTGGGGTCTCACTCACTGGAGGTATTCAAGGACCATCTGGATACAAACCTGTGCCATGTGCTCTGGGATGGCCCTCCTTGAGCAGGGAGGTTGGATCAGATGACACACTGTGGTCCCTTCCAGCCTTACCTGTGTGCTTCTGTGGGAGACATAAAGCACTGCTTAGTGTACTAGGTACTCCTATTGTGAATAAGAATAATATTTTTGTTAAGTATCATTAAATGTCACTGCTTAAAATAAGACTAGTAAACAATTCGAGATAGATGCATTCAAGGAACATAATCTCCTTAAGACTGAGAGGAAGCTCTCATAAAAAAAAAAAAAATGGACATATAACTATGTTGGGTTGTTTGAGTACACAAATATGCAAGATATTATTTTACAGATTTGTTCATAGCTGCACTTCTGAATGTGATTTCATGTTGTTAAACTCTAAGTACCAAATGTTCTTATTCCTTCTTTATCTGAAAAGGGCCATTCAGATCTCCTTGAAGTTAAAAGTTCCTCCCTAAAGATGCAAGAATGTCTAAAGACATCAGAAAAAACAGAACGAAATCCCAAAAGCACAAAGGGAACAGGGAAAACAAAGTACTGTTATCCCAGCTGCTGCTACCTACTTCTTTATTTATTTCATATTGGAAGGCATGAATCAGATACAGCATCTTCTGAGAAACTGTTTACTCTTTATAAACCATCATCTCAATCTAGTTCTAGAGCTCCTCTTGCCTGTTGGTGAAATGGGATGTTGCTGGAATGCCTCATCATAATTATTGCCTTCATTAGTTGTAAGAAATTGGAACAACAGTTAATATGGTCTGCTGTGATTCAGATGATGAACATGAAGCAGAAGCACCATTGTATAACACTCTAATTCAAGAATTTGTTTTTTCTTCTCACAAAAACCTTGATTTGCAGACTTTGAAGTTGCTCATATACCATACCTCATTTCTCACACAGCACACAACTAAATTTTTGATTCTGTTTCATTTATCAGCTGGAAAAGACTGCAGGACTTCTTTGTAATTTTTATCATATTTTCTATTGTACAGAAATTGAGATTGTATTTAATGTCTGGATCTCTTTCTAAACACTGACAAAACAGGAATTTGCAAGTATTTAGTGTGAATACATGTATGGAATACTGTGCTTGGAAGACATTGATGTCGTGATATTCTTTTGAGTCATTAACAATTGATAGAGAATAAAGCTAATGAGGCAAAATATAACTATAGAATAGATATTAATTTCCTTTTAAAATTATATTTTTAGGAGCAGATGTTTTGTAGGAAGAAGAAACATCATCACCCATTGCCAGCTATAGCAGATTTTTAATTCAGCAACTGATAAATTGTATTCTTTCACGGAAAACAATCAAAATACCTATTTTGAACTGTTAAAAAGTTTTAATGTAGTATGAATATATTATTAATGTAGTACTATGGTCTATAATAGTTTCACTTAGGTAGCTTTAATTTTAAGAGTTTTGACAAATTTTTGTTGGTTTATTATAATTGTAACATGCTTCTCAATATCACAGAAACTTGTGTTAGGAAATTTTTCCCATTGTAAACAGAAATTAAACAAGCTGTGTGCCAGCTATTTCTTCACGGACAATTGGGCCCTTGCAAGGTCACTTACAAAAGCTCATTAACTTAATTGAGTTCTCCTACAAGCTTTGATATGAAGAGTAAGTAGAAAAGTGTTGGATTGCCAGATATTTTGAAGTGTTCCCAGTACTTTGGCCAACAAAGCAGCAGGAGAGGAGATAGGGCAGAACGGGGATGTGCTCTTCAGTTCCTGGCAAAATGACACAGTGGTAGAGCAAAATCTATTAAATGACTTCCCAACTTTGTTCTGAACAAACTGTACTCTCAAGTATCATTTCAAATGTTGTCAGCTCTGTCAAATGCTTAATATTGTCCTGTAAGGTTAAGTAATTATCTCTGAATGCTTGTTTGAAGTCAGCAAATCTGTTCTGATGTAACCTCTGTGTGCTGTGTAACTGTGAGACAATGCTAGGTATGGTTATACTATATTTGTGATGAGTAAAATAGCATCAGTCACACAACATCTTTCTCCACTTCCACCAGATCAGACATTTCAGTCTTTTCACCTGCATTAGGGATGACAGGGGATGTGGGCTGCACGGCAAGGAATGTGGGCTGCGCTGTAACACACATACTATTGGCCTGTTCTCTATCAGAAAATCTCATGTCAATCACCTCTGTACACTGTTGCATTGGAAGTCTTTTAAATGAATAAAACTGATGTCTCACCTTTCCAAAACAAGTGGGAAGTTCATTTTATACCAGCAAGTCCAGTGATCCAGCAGCAGCCCCCAAGGCTGCAGTCCCTGGGCCTGTGAAGTGAGTGGTGTGACCGGGCACTGCTGCTCTGCAGGGTTTTGACAGAATCCGTGTGGAGTGTTCAGCTGCTCTGCACGACTGGAGTGGGGTGGCTGTGAGGAGGGAAATACTTCTCTGTCTGAAGCAAAGCCAGTCCCTGTTAATAGCCTAGCACTGTTTAACCCAGCACCCCGATTTCTAAGCTGTCGGTGGAAAGACCCAGGTTTGGGGTGGCTTGATAAGCACTCCCAAACACCATCACTCACTACATCAATCTGCCAATTCTTACTATCCCTTCTTTGGTTGTCTGACAGTGTTGCCCAGGTAATATGGCCCTACACCACCCTACTGATGGGGTTACCTGCACACTTTAATAATCACTGGAAAGGTTTGGTGGGGGAGGGAGGAAAAGGGTTCATGTGCTGATGGGTAAATGAGGCACTGGTACCTCTCTAAACCTGAACTGCTGCTGGGACAACAACATGCTAAGCGATCAGATGCCAGTAAGGATGGATGTTTTAATTTCAACTATTTTTGTAGGTGATTTAAGCACTCATGAAGAAATGGCTTTTGAATTGCAGCCTTTCCTGTAAATTTTCCTTACCATCTTGGTAAATTGGAACGAGATTATTTTAAGAGATGTTTTGTAAGTGACCTCTTCCAAGGGACAAAGTTTCTGGTTTATTTTTCAAAGTACCTCCTTTGAAATGTGTTTATAACTAAAATAAATCTTTAAACTGTGCACATTGCCTTCTTTAGAAAAAAAAAAAATTAATAATCACTTAAGTGGAAATCTAAACCCCAATTGGCCTAAACTACTGGAGTAATTTCTGCATATTTATGAGTGGAATGGCACCAGACTAGTTCATGATTGTAAATTAAGGACTTCTTTTCACTTACAGCCAATGCTTTAAACTACTCCCTTGTATCTTTTCTGTAAGTTTATTGTTGCTAGGGGAAATACTTTGAATCCTATGAGAAATGTGGTATGTTCCCACACTACTGGAAACTACTGTATTTTTGTACTATACGGTTTTCAAGGAGAAGGAGCTCCTCATGCTGCAAGTTACATCACAAGTAATGAACACATTGGCTCTGGGAAATTATGTTCTCCTTGTGATGGTGTAAATTCTCTGTTGTAAATACAGCACTTTAAAGGAAAAGGAATTAAAAAGCTCTTTAGCAGTAACTCAGGCATTTCAGATTAGTTAATTATAATGTTGTGTGATGGCCTTTGAAGTTAAAGTTGGGGCATTCACAACTTCTCTGGGAAACTTGTTCCAGTGCCTCATCAATCTCACAGTGAAGACTTTCTTCCTAATATCTGATGTAAATTTCCCCTCCTTCAGTTTAAAACCATTCCCCTTGTCCTATCAGTGCATGTTCTTGGAAAAAATTCCTCTCCAGCTTTCTTGTCAGTTCCTTTTAGATACTGGAAGGCTGCTCTGAGGTCTCCTTGGAGCCTTCTCTTCTCCAGGCTGAACAGCCCCAACTCTCAGTTTGTCTTCGTAGGGCTGGTGCTCTCTGATCATCTCTGGACTCGCTCCAACAGGTCCATGTCCTTATTCTGGGCACCCCAGAGCTGGATGCAGCACTGCAGGTGGGGTCTCACCAGAGCAGAGCAGAGCAGAGGGGCAGAATCCCCTCCCTCACCGTGCTGCCCACACTGCTTTTCATGCAGCCCACAATTGGCTTTCTGTGCTGCAAATGCGCTGTGCCAGCTCGTCTTGAGCTTCTCATCCAGCAACAACCCCAAGTCCTTCTCCTCAGGGTTGCTCCCAGTCCATTTCCTGCCTAGCCTGTACCTTTGTTTGCAATTGCCCTGACCCAGGTTCATTTATCATTAACACAAGACTTAATGGAACTGTTAAAACTGTAGCTTAGGTTGACATTTTCAAGATTTGCCAGACTGTAATTTGTAAAAATACATGGCTAATTCCTCAAGCCCATAATTAACTACATAATACATACATTCTGATAGGATCTTTCTTATGTGAATGTACCTCCCAAAAAAGGAGCAGGTTGAAGAAAGCTATTCAAAACCATTGTGCTTCCAAAGTGTATGGTTCCTGTTATTTCTGATATCAGCCATGGCTTGCATCGAGCTACACAAAAAGTAGCCTAGTTAGATGTCCACTTCTTGTGTGGCTGTAATGTGCAAATTGACAGAGAATATAAAATCCAAAGCAAAAAAATTCCTCCCTAAAGATGCCAAGTAGTCAGTGTATTAAAGAATGAGAGGAAGCAGAGTTTTATACCTCACTGATGCAGCAGACTGTTTGCTGACTGGTAAGTGCAGGATTCCAAATGTAATGTTTCCGAACATAAGAGAGAAAATTACCTACTTGTTGGATGGGGACAAAATGGGTTCTCAATTAAAAGCGTGCCCAGGCTGTTCTCTACTTAAGACAGGAGAAAAGGATTTTAGCAAAAAAAATAATGAACTTTTTGAAAATCTGAAGGCGGAACTAGCTGCGAATACGTATCTTCCTATCCAGCAGAAAACCACCTAAAAAGGAAAAAGGATTGCAGGGTAAAAACATAAAAAATAAAGGTGAATTTCAAAATAATTCTGCAATAACAGTAATTATTGACAGGAAATTTATCTAGTAATTAAAGAAAAACATTATACATTATTTACTATTTATTTTAAAGCCATCATCAACTTCTACTTGTACATTCATTTTCAGAGACACTGTGAAGCTACTGAGAAACACAGGTTTGTGTCACAATTTCACTAAATGCTGTAGAATAGACAGACCAGTGTAAAATTTTGTGCTCAAAGTCTTCAGTTGCTTACAGTAATTCATGATACCTTTGCAAGTCTGTGCTTAGGGTTATATATCTTATTCTTTCATCAATATATTGTTTATCCTCTGAAGTGTGACTGTCTATCTGTTGCACAAAATATAACAACTGTGGCTTCATCCAGACCCTCCTGAAAGGACTGGGGTCACATTTTTCAAGTTATTTGTGGCGCCTTCATCTCTTGCAAGTCATGTTTTGGCACATTGTGTTCCTTAACAGTGCTGAACTTCCTGGTCCAGTATTACTGTAGAACTGGCCAGTTCTCCAAGAGCTAAATGAGTGCAAGTCCTCAGCACTGTTACTGCCAAACCCTGCTTTCTGCTTCTGAGGTTTTTAGTTTTTAATTTGCATGTCTAAGAATTGCTTCACCTGTTTACAGCTGTAAATTAGGACAGTCAAATGCTTTTGTTTTCACAGAACAGGGAAAATGCTGCTTATTTATGGGAATTTATCATGGCATACAAGGAGGGGTTTGGGACCATTTACTCCATCCCTCAATTCCCCCCAGAGAATCTGCCCAGGCAGTCAGCCTCTCCAGGGTTCTCCGGTTCCTGGGAGAAAATTTGTCCTTCATGGTGGCAAATCTATGGTCAGACTGGGGGATCAGAACTTTAAATCTTATAATTTTGAAGAGTTTTTACTTATTACCATGGGTCCCCTGATGTGGGCACTCATGACAAGATGTTAGTAAAGATCACCCATCTGTTGAACTTGACTTTTCCTTGGTCAGACATAACCTCCATGCTGAGGAGCACTTGAGGATCATCCATTTGTGAATGTGAGTTGGGGAGTCTATGGAATGAGAGGAGGGGTGTGAGAAATACCTTCAGTGAGACCCATTTCCAACGTTCTTCACACATGAAGTCAGCATATTAAAAAGAGCTGTATTTTTAGCCAGGACTGCTTCCTAGCAACAGACCATTTACTGTACTGTGGGCTTAAAAAGTATTAAATAATTTTAGCTTTCCTACTTTAACCTCGATGGATTACACTAATGCCTCTAGGCTCTTTTCCTGTGCCATGCTATCTGCCTTCCGGTACAGCAAACTACTGTCAGGGCCAGGCTGCTCTTAACTCAAATGCTGTGAAACTTTTTTTAACAAAAGGATGGTAACATAATTTCTGCTACCTTCCTTCTAAGTTCTAAATAAGCAAATAATTAGAAGCTCAAGAGATTGCTATCCAAAAGCTGCCCTGATTTATACTTTCACAAGTTAAAAAAAAACCAAAAAACTGATTATATTTCTGTTAAGATTATTATTTGAATTTTTAAAAATTATTATTAACTAATTTCCTTCTAGATCTAAATATTTAAGGCTTATTACTCAAGGATTTTCACTTTATGATTCAATTTTGGCTTTTATATTCACATTACAGTATTTTTTTGTAGAACTTACTGCAAAAGTAGTTTTGATTTTCATCTGTGACCAATGTGCATATCCTGCTGAAGGCAAATAATTAACCTGTCTGCTTGATCAGCTTATTGTCTAAATAAGGCCTGTATTGTTTAAAGAGGATACTTTGACTAAAGTATTTAAATGGTCTAGACGTGAGAGTGCAAGAAGGCAAAGGTCATGCAAGTCATTTTCTTCCATACCCTCCCACCTTCTAAATGTTGGCTAAGTCTGAAGAAAATCATCTCCTCAGACAGCAAACCTGCCTTTCCATTGGCACAGTGTCGTCACCTAGACTAAAGCAAAATTTATTTTTATGCACATTTTAAATAGCTAGGAATGGCTATAGAAAGAAGCAAATAATAAACTTTCACTAAATTCCAGCCAGTGACTACTCCTAGTAGACTTCAAAAACACCTTAAATTTAACCACAGAATAGATTAATCAAAGTTTTTTAAAGTACTTTAAATTACTGTAAAGTCCTAAAAGCACTCTGAAAATATTTTAATTTTATTTTAAAAATTTGAAATATTTGTATCTTCTCCAAGTATACAAATGGTGGATATTTGATATTTTGAGTTCTCAAAACACTTAAAATATTCTTTACCATTTAAAAGAAACATTGATTTATCTCTTGTAACTGTATGTATGTCCCGTTCAACACTGAAGTCACTAGAGTACAAATCTCCTGTGATTTGGGAATTTTATATTATTTTCTTTTTTTTTTGTCGTGTTTTCTTTTCTAGTGTGTTCTTCCTAGGTCTAGGCTAAGTGGTTTTCCAGTGCTTCTGGAAGTGATAACCTTTTTCTTTACCCTGTTAGGCTTCACATTTAAAATGTGAAGTAAAAGACTTTGGGCCAATTTTGTTGTTATTTATGCATGGGTAACGCAAATCACAGCTGTCAAGTTTTGTGCATGCCATGGAAGATGTTTATGCAAATCACTGAATAAGTCATTATACATGCTTAATGCAATTTTCCATATAATAATAATAACCTCCCATTTGAAAAACAAAAATGCTGATGAAAAAAATGACTGTTCACTGTGGTTAGACGAGTCTTTTATTATGTATAGGGTAAACATAAATGGTAAACATTTATGGTTTACTGGTGCCATGTCTGAGTTCTTGCCTGGTGGGAATAAAAAGGTTATTTCTGTCTTGTTTCTTTGCTTCAGGTGCTTTTCTATTTGATTACCAATTAATATTAGCTGTGATGAGTGCGCAGTATGGAAGTTGGAACTTAAAACTCAGGAATCTCACAGATGGGAGATATGTTTAACTGTTACTGAGATGCAAAGGGAAGTCATCAATGAATTCATGACACTCTTCATTAGCCAGACCCAAATATCTGTAAGGTTCTGAAGGAGGGGTTGTACTTGTTCTACAAACATACACTCTGAATTTGGACATTTCTAAAGATCGAGTCCTGAATCAGACATTAACTCTTAAAATACTAATTTTTTAAAATTCAAAATTATTAATTTTTTTTTGGTATTTCAGTAAAAGTAAATAGAAAAAAAATGGTGGATTCCTAGTGTTGTACAAGACATTACATAATGTTCCAAGACACTGATTTGGCCCCTGCTCCCAAACAGGAATGATTCAAGAAGCTCTAACTAGAAGTGATGGAACATGACCTTCATCACTTCTTTCCTGCACCAGAAAAGGTGCTTGAAATTGGCTGATTTTCCCTACTCTTCATATAGCTACATTTTCATTATTTTTATTCTATTATTTTTTTTAATGTATTTGGGTTTCAGTGTTTCCCGTGTTTTGTTGCAGTAGGCTGCATCTGTTGGTGCATTCCCTGAAGCTGCCAGGTGAAGTCTGGTAAGGGAACAGTGCAGAGATACTCTGTGGTATCAACAGGATCCTAGCTCTTGTTTGTCTCAGGAGTAAATGCCTCTTTCCCATAAGAAGTTTTGGAGTGTAGTAGGAAGGAGCTTCCAGGGTCAAAACGCTAGGCTTGGCCTCTACCCTTGCCAGATCCTTTCCCGAATCTGGTGCTTCCCATCCTTCATGAGCATGTGGTATTTTGGCATGGGCCTGCCTTAGCTGTTTGGCAAGCTGGACGTGGATCCGCCCAGAATGGCCTGAGGTGCCAGTAACTCCTCAGTGTCGTCAAGGGGGCGGCTGGAAATGTGGCCAAGTGCAATGCTGTGGTTCCCTTTCCATGTTCAGTGTTCATTACTCTGAGTGCCCAGCTCTGGGTAAGTGCGTCCAAATGCAGTCAGCACTGCCTGTCACGGTGGGAGATTGTGCAGGTCTGTTCTCTGACCTTGTCCATGAATTATCCTTTCTTCAGGGTTGAGATAATTCGATCTAAAAATGCTGTATAGTAAATATTAGGATTATGCTAACCTTAAAACATTCCACAGTGTCCTTTTATATTTTTCCAGGAAGATTTCAGCCCTTACAAAAACTATAGTTTGGGATGTCATTTAATGCCTATTTTGTATTGAGCATCCTATTTTCTCCTTTACATATAGTTTGACATAAGAAAAGATGAAATCATTGAATATATTTCAGAGCAAAAAGGCATGCTGAAATTGAGTGTCCATGTTGGTATGGCAATGGGCTGCAGAGCACTGAGCTGAAAACTCTTTTGGAAAGTATAAGGTCATATTTTTCAGGCTCTGAATTTCCAGGGAGAGAGATATGTTTCAATTGCATTTTTATATATGCTTGAAAAACCTAAACAATACTTCCTGCCTGGCATCGAGGCTGCCCAGGGTGGCTGTGGCTGTGGCAGAGAGTCTCTGGGGCCTCTCAGTGGTCTGTGCTGGGAGGTGCAGAATCAGCTCCTTAAGCTGCTCTTCTCTTCTATCTCCTACAAAATCCTGCCATACAGTGAGTTTATGCTGCTGTCAGCACATCATGTTTTTATCCTTCCAAATTTTGTATTGTCCCAGATCCAGGATAAATGGTGAGAGATTTTAGTAGAGAGTAAGTGAGAGAATAAGTCTTTTAAATTTTCCTTAGTAAATCTGAATAGATTAGTCTGAATTGTACACGTAAGAAAATGATATTAAAGTAGCAGTATTAAAATTCAAGGATGAAACATCATCCTGAGTTCCTCTGAAAAGTAGCCTTGCCAGTGCCAGCAAAACAACCTTCTTGGAGCCTATTTCCTTCTCTGCTCTGGAGAATTTTTGTATCCTTTTGCACACAACTTTTGCTTACCTGTCCCCTTTCCAAGGATTTTGGTGAGCTTCAGAAATATTTATAGCTGGCTACAGTGTTTTATGGTGTAACATCAGTTTCCAGTTGATGGTACAAGAGAGACCCCCAAGTCCCCAAGTCTTGTACAGATAGATGGTCTGATATATGATATGGTGAGGGGCACGCCAAAAGTTTTTCAATGTTTCTATGTCAGATTTGAGATTTAGTGTTCTTTTGTGGTTCATGGTTTATAAAACTGTATTCTAGCAGAACTTAGAAAATTATTTTGCTATTGAATGCAATTTATTTACTGAGATAACTTTAAAAAAAGGGTGTATGCTGAAGATGTGATAATTAAATACCCATCAGAATCTGTTTTGTTACACATATGCCTAAGTATTTGTTCTAATATCTGTTAAGATATCTGTCAGAATTGAAGAAAACTGCATATTTAAATATTTGGTTGACTTGATAGTCTTAGTTTTCTTACTAAAATTGTCTTTAAGGAAGTGTGGTGAAGTATAGAGCGCTATGGAGCAGATACGAATTTCCTTATGCTGCTACACTGTGGGTTTTTTTAAAGGTCTTTATGTTTCTGCTTTGAAAAGAAAAAGAAAAAAAAAAGAGAAAAATAAAGAAAAATTTAAAAACCAGCAGTCTCATGGCTGGCAGAGTTAAAAGCTACTTTTACCAGTGTCATGGTTTAACCCCAGCCAGCAGCCAAGCCCCACTCACTCCCCCACTCGAGAGATCGGGTAAAGAATCGGAAGGGTAAAATGTACAGAACTCGTTGGTTGAGATAAAAGCAGTTTAATAGGGAAAGGAAAAGCATGCACACAAGCAAAGCAAAACAAGGAATTCAGTCACTGCTTCCCATGGGCAGGCAGGTGTTCAGCCATCCCCAGGAGAGCAGGGCCCATCACGTGTAACGGTTACTTGGGAAGACAAACACCGTCACTCCAAACATCCCCCTGTTCCTCCTTCTTCCTTGCATTCAATATAGTGAGCATAATGTCATATGGTCTGGAATATCCCTTTGGTCACTTTGGGTCACCTGTCCCAGCTGTGTCTCCTCCCAGCCTCCCATGCACCCCCAGCTCCATTGCCTTTGCGGCAGTACAAAAAGCAGAAAAGGCCTCGGCTCTGTGTAAGCCCTGCTCAGCAACAACAAAAACATCTCTGTTATCAACCCCGTGTTCAGCACAAATCCAAAACACAGCCCCGTACCAGCCACTGTGGAGAAAATTAATTCTACCCCAGCTGAAACCAGCACAACCAAGGATATTAAATTTGAGTGTTTTAAACAAGACAATAGAAATCAGGTGAAGAAATTGTGTGGAATTTAAGCTGTAAAAAAATTTGTGGTCTTTAAATGGTACCCTGATGCTCTGAGGAGGGGCATTAGTGAAAATGAAAAGCTATGTCACTCATGTATCTTATGTGATGAAGACATGAATATCCTGAAAAGTGTAGGTGTATTTATCTGTATAATAGGGAGTTCCTAGCTTCAGTATCAGGTAAAGTAGTGTCTTCTCTCAGCCTTGCTGAGCTGCCCATTTTTCAGAGCTGTGCAGAAACAGAAAGTGCCGCTGGGCGAGCTCTTCCTCACCTCCATAGGCAGTTGGACATGAAGCTGATAAAGCCAGGCTGCCAAAGAGCACAAAGCCCTGGACTTGGTATAGAAGCTGGCCCTGTTTAATCCCTACATGGCATAAACGGGAAAACAGAGTACTGCTCCCCAGAAACAGCAGATTGCCCTTTTTTCCACATAGATTAATAGTGTCAGCACAGCAAGGACCTGAACCTGTAAATATTTAGAAAAATTATTTCCATTTAGAGAAGACTAAGTTGTTTGCAGGACCTGTTTTTATTTACATCTTAGTTTTCTATGGTAACCCTCACTCTTAAATCCAGGCTTTTAAGGTAGTGAGCTGTAAGTACAGCTCAGGCAAGGAGGTGCAAAACGGCCTCTGCAGCTGTCAGCCTTGGAACAAATGATGCAACCAAATCTAAACTCTCCCCAGTTCTGCTCCAGCAGCCTCTGGGATAGTCAGCCCATCGCTTTTCCTTATGTTCCTCTGCCCTCACAGGCCCTTTTTCTGGGAGCCAGGAGCTAAATACTGTAAAAACAGCTGCTCTGTTCTTGCCGCTCTGCTCTTGCTGCTCCAGTGTCTCATTTTAAACACAGTCCTAAGACATGAAGCAAACGGGTTTGTTATTTTTATCTTACTCGTTAGATGATTCTCTGGCTCTCTGTTACTGTCTTTCTAACTGTTCTGCTCGTACTTTGTAATTTGTGAGGGACCTTGTATACATACAGTAAATGAGGGGTGATGCTGCCCTTGCAAAGACTCAGTAATTTCCAAATGAGCATCCCAATCTACAGGCAAAAATACTCGTAGTTGCTTCTGATTTCTTTCTAAAAAAGATTTCATTGTCACCATTTCTATGTTGTAATACAAGTACAGTCAAGCGGAAAAGGCTTAGAAATTAAATCGTAGCATTGGGCAAACTGATTCGGTGGCATTGAAATGTCATTTCTGGAATTATCCGGCTTACTGGGGACTGTTTCAAGGAATAACCTTCTGGCATGGCAGACTACAGTGGGGGGATTAGATGGGGTTTGTACAGCGGGCCAAATTCTGCCCGTGTTAATTAGGATTGAGTGAGCATAAGTGAGGACAAGAACTGTCCCAGCGATTGCCATTTTACTTTTTAAATCTCTGTGGCATATATATTTTTATTTCTATATTACATTATTTATTTCCAGATAGAAGTAGGTTCATACCCTTTTGACTTAAAAAAAGAAAATAAAAGATAATCAGATCGTGTGTTAACAAAAGCATTCTACAAAGTCCCAGCATTTTCTTTGTTTTCTGAAATTAAGGATATGTTTGGGACCCTGTTTTCAAGAGAAATATCTCTGATTTTAATTTTGTCTAAGAAACTGGGCAATACTACCCCTTGAACAGGACCTAAAGTTTTGAAGGTTTATGAAAATATCCTTAGAACATAATTGAATGCTGTTTACATGGGGTTTTCCAAAAAAGCAGGGAGGCTCCTGAGGAAGCCACAAAGTGAAGAATAGGTGCTGAGCCTGGGAGTCAGTTCAGTGGGTCCCACAACGCTCCCTGCTTCTGCAGGGGCATAGAAAGAGAGAAAGAAGTTGAGGGTGGAAAGTTTTGGATTTGACTCCCAAAACCTGTAAGCAGAAGAACATAGGAAGTTAAGATGGACAAGCTTTACCTGAAAATGTTAGCATGATGCTTTGCCTGCTTCCTGAATTGTTATTTAACAGTGTCAGAATGAAATTACTCGAAGACACATCTTTGAACTTCGAGTCAATCTGAGTGTGGAATAGAAAACGCAGCCCGCTGCTTCAAGAGACCAGAAGAAAATTGAGCTGATTAAATAGCATTAATACTGTTATTTTAAATAATGTTCTTTAACTGGGACTCTTTGCTATTTTTAAGAAAATCAGATCAAAAGTTCAAGTGCTAAGAGGTGATATAATTGTAATAAGCTTCTGTCATAGCGAAGGGAACTTTTGGAACTGTGGCTAAAAGGATGACTGTGACTGATTAAATGGTGTTCCATAGGAGCTACCAAACAGCTTACTGAAAGGAAAATCTAGGGCAAAGAGGAGGTACTTGTATTAAAATCGTTTTATGAGGAAATAAAACAGTATGTGAGCTGTATTCAAGTCCCTTCATTTTAACCTGGGAGAAAAATGCTGATGTGCTGGTGGTGAGGAGGGAAAATGTACCTGGCTGCTGGATGACAGATCATTTGGGGGGAAGGAATGTTTCCTTGTCTGCTTTCTGCAGGACGTCTGGCAAACTGTTAATTTCATGATAGTTTCCTGAAGTTCATTGTGCAATGATTAGGCCAGTTTTTAAAGACTTCATAATTCTGTTATGTAATTGTTTGGTTTGCTAGTATGTGGTTGAACATGGCCAGGTTTAAAAAGCAGAAGCTATTGCTTCTAAAATCAAGCAGGTTTTGTGTTGGTTTTGCAATTTGAAACATAGAAATTAAATATTTTTAATTAAATCTTTTATATATTCAATATTAGTGATAATTATTAGTAATATAATATAGAATAGCAAGAATATTAACTGAATACTAATACAATTTACTGGAAGAAAGTCTGACAAGACTTGAAGCCCTGTAATTTGTGAATGCAAGTTTTTTCTGCAGTTTTGATATAGATATACTTTACTTCATGGACCAAGGCTTAAGCCTTACACAGTAACTCATTATTTGAGTTCTATCTATTTCCTTATTTAGACAATTGGCACTGACTGCCTATGTTTACTCTGTTAATGGTTTTCATACTCTGTAAGTAATTCAGGAATTTTAATACTGTTTTTCATAAGGATTCCCCTTTTATTTATACCTGCCTTCATAGATTTCAAGTACTTTTTTTGCTACTGTAGAGAAATCAGAACCTTTAAAATCAGTCCTGTGATTAACTGGTAAGATTAGCTAATAAAAGAGGAGAATACACTAGAAATCACTAACTTTTTGCCAGCCGCCCATGCACCCTTGGCTCATCAAGAAAGGTGCTGGCATCTGTTTGTTTATGTTAAGAGGGGATGGCATTTATGTCTTGTGTTAAATCCTTGATTGACGCAAACTGCCTAAATCTCCTTAGGAAGAAGCAATCAGTGAGAAGCAGGCAGGCTGGGCGGGTGGGCAGCGCTGCTCTCGTGGCCACGGCGGTGTCAGGACAAACCCCTGCCTGCTGTCTGCTCTGCTCAGGGAGAGGCTGGGGACCGCAGCCAAAGCCTCCCCTTGTGCCCCTGAGCCTGGCCTCGGCCGCAGGGGCAGACGGGGTGGGCAAGGGACTGAGCTCTGCGTCAAAATGATTACTTGAAATGTGACTGCGCTTGAATTTCCTCTCACAGCAAGATAAGGAGTAAATTGTAAAGATAACGAATGGAGGGAAAAGTTGATTTTTCTGCTCTCTATGGGAATTTCCCTCAGTGGCCCATGTTGTTGGTTTGGGGAGTTTTTATGAAGAGAATCGCAGCATTCTGCTTCCTTTATGTAACCCTTCCTTTCAAAGAAGGAGGGAAATTGAAATGATTCTGCTTACTAGCAAGAATACCTTTCTAGCTCAGTTTAAACCAAAATAAAACTGGTAGTTTTGCAGCCTTTTGCATGACCTGTTTCATGACTGTACTGGGCTCAGTGGTAGCAAACTGATACCAGAGTCTTTCCTTTCTCTTGTGCACTGTTTCTCACACAGACTGATGAGGAAGCGTATCAGGAGATGAGAAATACATGACAAAGGAGAGAGGGGGGCTCTGAACTCTCCATCAAAAGGTATCTGTCACAAAATGTCCTGTAAAGCAGCCTTAAACCAAAAATACTAGAGATTTAGCACCTTCCAAATGACCTGACTTTTCTACGTACCTGAATTATTTATATTCTTCATTACAAATTCAGGGCTGATCTAATAGATTTACAACAGAAATAATTTTTGCAAGTAATGGATCTTTATTTAGCTCTACTGGATTTCATAAGGAAAAAAGAATTAATTTTTTTTTTTTTGAGGAAACTGTATTTCCTGACAGTTCTCAGGTAAGGTTCAGTTCTTTTAAAACAAAAGTTATGCTACTGTTTGATTAACTTATTATTTTGGGGGTGTTTTAAGAAAATAGGATTTAGAGCAGGGGGTTACTTGTAGGTTTTTTGCTTGTTTTTTCTAGGAGCACCAATATAGGAGAACAATAGAATAAGTTGAGCTTGAATGGCTTAAAACATGGAAGGAAAATCATATTGATTAGAAAAAAAAAGTCAAAATATGGTGAGAGCAACAAACAACATAGAGGTAGAAGGGAACAATAATACAGAAAAAAAAAATCCAGAATTGAAGGTGAACTTTTAAGTCAGCTTGAGTAACAGCTGGCTGAATAAAAAGGTGGATGAAAAAAGACTGATGCAGAAGTTATCATTTAAAACAGTAGTAATCAGAACAATCAAATCCTTAAAATTTCGTCTGATTTATAGATATTCCATTAAGGTGCTGTAGTTGGCCTATTAATATTTTGAGATGTACTGAAGTGGTAATTGAGAATACTGGTTTAATATCTTTAACTCAGGATTCATTGTTGTCAGACACCACAAAACTCTCCTGTTTTTCTGTGTTGCCAACAACATTTGCACAGAACACAGAAGACAACACAGTCTGATAAAGAGTGCTTCATCTCTGACTTCCGTGTGCTATTAATGAAACAAATACGTAACAACTGGGAATTCAGTCTACAAATTTATTTTCGTTTCTAATATTTTAAGGAAGAGGCGTAAAAGATAAATTCCATGTTTCTTTCCCATCCAGGAGCTAGCAAAGGGGTGTCCCTCCTCCATCTGTGAGTCTCAGCTGCGGGGTGGGCAGAGGGTGTTGGGTGGGCAGAGCAGCACTGAACAAGCTGCAGCCATGCATCAGATTCAAAATCGCTCCTGTAGTAAAATATGCTCTTTTAGAAAATACTTGATTTGATTCATTCTCTTTTCTTCCTTAATCCCCTCCTCTTCTTTTATTCCTGTTATGTAGGAAGCCTAATCGCTTTTATAATTAACATTATTTCTTTTCACCTCCCTGCATCATGAGCCAATCCCAAAATATCTGGTATGTACCAGAAATAGCAAATGGGAGTTTTGTGTTCTGTTTCGTTTCGGTGTTGTGTTTTTATTTCTCTTTTCTAGAAGCTTCTTTCTGCAGCCTCTTGTCTAAATGCTGCCCAGCAATCCTGTGTATTCCCCGGATCTGGGACACAAAATCATTCCCTTAATTCCTGTCTCTGATTACTTTCTGATTCTGACCACTGTCTGGAGCTGAAGCGCACAGATTTTATGTGTTTGATTTGCTGTGCAACTGAAATCTTTTATTGGCCAAGAATAAAAAACAAAAAAACCCCACACCCAAACCTCTTCTCTGCAGCTGTACAGGAGTGGGCACAGTCTTGGGCAGCCATGAAGTTTGAAATTCTCTGCAGATGATCCAAAGTGAACGTGTGCTTTAATATGTATTTTGTTATACTGATTTGACTATTTCCTGTGTCTAAAAGTTAATGAAATTTTGTGTGGAAAGGCAATGAGAAGGGAAGAGGTGGTAGGAGGGGTCTGTATCAGGGAAAATTTGTCTTAAAGAGGTTTATAGAAATAAACCCATTTGCAGAAAGATAAATATGTATTTTTCTTAACGGATGTTATCAGCAAACCTAAACCTGTGTGTAAAATGCCTGGAAATGTGGTAAAATCTGTGTGTAAAATGCCAAGATGTGTGTTTAACTCAGGTCTTAAACAAACACCAACTCCATTAAACCAATGAGGCATTTAAATGACCGTGCTGCATCCAACACAATTTTGTTTCATTTTGTAAATTTCCTTTCACATACATTATCAAATCTTTATGGAAATAATTAACTGAGAAGTGAAAAAGTAAGAAGGTTCAGAAATAAGCTGATATTAGCTGTGCTCAAATTTGACAGAAATTCTCAAAGCCTTTAAGATATGTGAGATGCTCCATGGGCAGCTGATGGCCTGGCCCTGCCTGCTGGGAAATGAGAGTCTATCTTTTAAAAGAAAACTCTAGATGAGCAGGTGAGGATATATAATAGAAATAACTGAGTTGGCTTAGAAACTATGGTGAAACAATCACCTGAAGGCATTTTAAAATACATTTGTGGCCATAACTGGGGAGTAGCTTTGCCTATAGGAGTTACTGAAGCTGTCTAGCACTAAGACTGTTTCCATAAGCGGGAGCTGAGGAGCATCAGAAGTTTCCTGGCAAAGGAGCACAACTCTGCAGAGCTGTCAAAACAGTCCCTGGTGTGCCTTTGGCCAGGACTAGCTCGCAGACTTCCAGGCAGCTCTTCAGTGTGCTTGTTAGACAGCCCAGGCCAGGTGGTAATTCTGTGGGACAGTTTGGATTCAACCATCCTCTTTTGAAGGGGAAGAGAGTTAAATACTATGGACTTGGCAACTGCAAGGCAGTTGGCTTTGGTTCAGGAGAATGGTCCAGGCATGTCAATGCATTAGACTCCACTAAGGGGAGCCAGGAGTACTGTCCCATGAGAGTAGCCACCACTTTATCTCCTGGGGCCCTGCAGTGATTGCCCTGCTAACTACAGGGAGTGGACCAGGAGCCCAGTGAGCCAGGATAAAAAGTAGTGATCTTTCTCCAGCCCTTCGAGGTACCTCCATGTTTATTAAGAACCATTTCCATTTCTGCCCTTTTATCAAAGATGGCATTTGCACTGCCAAGACTACATTTTAGCAATAATTTGTCAGTCATTTTGTGCTTGATAACTCACATTGCAGTAGATGCTTTGAAAAATAATGTTCTTTTTTAGCTGAACAGCTGATCTGAAGTGCAGTCAGTGGTACTGCACTGTCAAAAAATATTAAGACTCTTTGGTCTCCATATTCTACTTCTGAAAAATAGTACTTTCACAAATATGTTCCACGTTGAAAATGAAACTTTTCAAAACAAAATACTGGCATTAGCTATATAGCGAATTTAAACAGGAAGTGCAGTGTCTACTGCAGCTTCTGGTTATGGGCAAAATGAGGTTTAAAAGTAGCGTATATCATGTCCTTGACTCATGTAGAGTATTAAGGAAATAATCATGGGAAAAATGGACTGAATTATATTAGGGAGGAAAATAAAATAACACTATCAGTTGAAGTCTCTATTTGCAGAGGTAATGTAACTTCCTGGGCAGTTCCTGCTGTCTTGGGCTGTCCCTCAGCTGCCTAGTTCATGGTCCAAAGCCCTGTTTAATGCTGTAGGGAAAACTCCTTCCTATAACCCGGCACTTGACAGTACAAACATCTGTACTGACCTATGTAGTTTAGTGAAAATGCACAGCAGTTCCTTGTGCATATTTTTCTCCTGTGTACAGTAATATAAAGGGAGTGGTTGCACTTAGTACCCCACATTTGGGTTTGATGTTTCTGGGAAATTTGTGCGCTAACACAAGAGTTTGCGTTTTATTTTACAAAACAAGCTAAATCCTTGATCACAAGAACAGAACCAGAGTTAAAAGAGAAAAACATAAAAGAAACAAAAAGGAAACTTTCAGAATATTTAACACCAACCTCTTTCCCTGGAAGATTTTGCAGAGGGATCTCTAAGCCCTGAAGGGGGCTTAGGGGCAGCTTAGCACCACGACGCTTCCTGGGAGTTATGTTTTGTATCAGCCTTTAAGCTAACTTTGAAAGTCGGAGAACTTGATGTGTATCTCGTTTTTCTTCTTTCTTTCCCTCATCTATTCATTTAGCACTTGTCATAAAACATGCTGTGCCAAATTAGATCAAAGATTTATTTAGCTGTTTGCAATATCAGCCAGTAGCAGAAATAGAGAGAAATATAAGCACAAAGCCAGTGTGCAGTGATATCCTTCCACATAACAGTTTACTATCCACGAATACTGGCACAAAAACTGCAGCTGTGGTACTATTCCTAAGCTTTATTTAATGTGTGTTCACCGCCTCTCAATGGAATTGTATACCAAGAATGTGTTGTGTCCACTCACTTTTTGGGTCCAGTTCTGTCATTTCCTATGTATGTTACTTAACAGCAATATGGTTTCTGAATTTACTCGGCAGATGGTTGTGATGGCTTAAGTTTTTTCCTGACAACTGATCTTTAGATCAAAATGCAAGAGGAGGGGATGCTCCTGCCTTAAGGGGTTTGTCTGCATTTAATTTCTGTTCTACCCATTAATTAGCACTTTTCTTCTACTTTAAAAAAGCTTTCTTGTTTTTTGTTGTCATGTGAGTGAACAACAAATTTTCCTCATGTCTAGTAAGATTCCTTACAAGAGGTTCTCTTCTTGTGAGCTGCTTGGAGGTGAGGCACTGGTACTGGGAGCAAGAGGCTTTCTCTTACACACCAACCTTTGGTGCTACAGGCAACAAGATGTTTGCATGCTCCAGTTTCAAATACTGAGGCGATAGTAAGTCCCCTTTTGCCTGAATTCTGCCTGCTTAAGGTCTTATCTGAAAAGTGGGAAAAAAGTTCCCTTCATGTTACTGCCCTTCTTACTGTGGAGATAAATTTTTGAAGCTATAGGTAATGACCATGATGAGCTTCTCAGAAAATAAAAAACACAAGTTAGTAACACAGGCTTCAGAACAATACAGGAAGCCTGGTGCCCAAATACTCAGGGGAACAAAGAGCACAAAAAATATATATGAAGTAGTAGATCAGTAAACATTCATGTGCCTAAGTGCTGGAAAATGTAGGAGCTCCCTGGAAATGAGAATATGATTATGTATGTGAGGACAAGGGAATTCAATTAACGTTGACTAAATGCTTAATTGCTTTATTTTGCAGTCTAGTCTTCTGTCAAAGTAGGTTATGTGTGTAATATATTGTAGTTTAAGCTTGGTATGACTGTGGTTTTTATCATTATTTCCCTGCTTAAAACAAAAAAATCCAAACTACAGTGTTTGCTGTTATTAAAAAGAGTAAGTTAGCATTGTTTTTGCTTGTGAGAATTGTTTTCTTGAGCCTATTTACATGTCTTAGTTGGCAAGTAATTGCTTTCCTAATCCAGATAAGTAGTGTTGAACTGTGAATTGCAAAGCCTGGTGCCTTCAGATTCATGGGTGGAGGCTGCTGTTCGCGAAGGATCACTGAAAATTCTGCATCATCAGCCTAATAAACTAAGATTTCTATCAGTACAGATAGATAATCTCAGATATTTGTAGGCTGAAGTATTCTGTGATAAATGGTTCTCCAATGGAGAACATGAAATAAATAGTGTGAATAATCCACTCCTATCCCATTGACAGGAGTTGGAAAAAAATTTTTAAATTACGTATTTTTAGTCCTTATAATGAACTTTTGAACTGACCTATTTTTGATATAATCTTAGAGGCTGTAATCTGAAGACTGTTCTCTGATTCCCTGTAAATCAGTGCACTTTACTGGGTAGTACTTCTGACTTACCCACTTATTTCAGCAAGGTTTTTTTCTATAGCAGTAATAATGAATTCTTTTCAAGGGTTTAGTGATAATCCTGTTAACATTTTATTGTTTGTGCAATTACAAGGATGGATACAGATATCCTTGCGTGATGTTTTTCATTGTCAGTAGGAAAAAAAGCAACTTAACAAGAATTTGTAATTGTTCCTAACTGGAGAAAAGTTATGTTTCAGGAGAAAGTCGATTATAACAGTTCATCATACTTCTGCATTACATATAGCTTAATGGGCTGTTGTGTGGGGAGTTTTTACTATTTGACAGCAGTCCCTTCCAAACTTCACTGAGGAGTTGCTGATAGACAAATAAGCATTCACTCACATATTAACAATTGCTTCATGTGGGCTCTGCAGTGGTGCAGTGTGTCTTTTGTACTTTAATATTAGATTGCTTTCCTGGCTCCCGAGTAAGATCACAGATCGATCCGGAATTTACACAGTGTATCTAATACTTTTATACTTTGCGCAAAAATAAAGTAGGAGAAGAGTACTGACTCTGGGTCTTCTACTTTACAGTAGTTCCAGCTGTGGCACTACTGGCCTGCTGTGCTTTATATCCCCTGTGCAGATATGGATATAAATTTCCAAAGCACCAAAGTTTAAAAAATGGCCACACTGGAATACATTGGGGGTGTGTGTCATTTGAAATTACAGTATTTATTTCATTATTTTCTTGGAAAATATGAATTAGCTGTTCCAAGTTACTGGTGTCTTGTTAAACAAAAACTAATTTATACACACAGAAATTGTATCTGCTGAAATTTGCATAGTTGAAATGGGCCCCAGATGTTGCAGTTATGTAAGGGCCTAATCTAAAGCCAACCAAAGAGAGCCTTATGGGCTTCAGATCACGCCAGTAAGAACATTTTCAGGGGAATTAATATTGAAGGAGACTGCAGTAAGCTAACATTGTCTGTAGCTATTATAAGTATAAAATTGAAATATACGGATCGAGGGGTGTGCCTTTTTCACTGTGGATGGAGTTAAATTTGTACTTCTGTGGGGAAAAATGTGACATGAATTATCTTTAACAAAAAACCCCTTTCATTCAAATGTTAAGCTCAACTGTATGTATCTGAAAAGCCATCATTTTTTGTTTGCTTAAGTAGTTGTGTGGGAGTGGTTAATTAGTAGTATTTTTAATGTGAGATACTTTTGAAGTAGATCTCTTTTCTGCTTTTAAACTGCTACAGGATTACATTGCATAGCTATTGCTATACATCGCAAAATAGAAATTAAACTCACAAAGGGATTTATGCCCTTGGTGGGTTATTTTGTAAGGCTTTGCAGTGACAGAATTGCCCCACCATGACAAGCATTCTTTCCCCTGCTTTTCTTTTCCTTTATCCATTTCATCTTAATGACCTGAAAAAAACCCCACAAAACAAAGTAGTATTTTCCTACTAAAGCAGGTGTGTCACTGTCCTCCTAGAAGGGTCTGACCAGTGCTAGGATGGTAGAGGGGAAGGAAGTGCCTGCTGGGGGTACCAGGGATGGGGACAGGAGTGGAGAGGACCAAGAGCTCTGCTCCCAGCAGTAGTGTGAATTTATTTAAACCTTTAGTTTAGCTGGTTTACGTGGTGTTTGCATTTTATTCCTGTAAATTTCCTAACACATCTCTCAGTGCAATCTTAAAATTCCATTCAGTGCTGAAGCTCATTCTCTGCGGAAATTAAAATCAAACTGTAGATACTCTGTGAATCCTGCTTGCCTAAATTCCACTGTTGGGGCTGCCCAAGGCAGCACAGCATCCAGCTGCAGACGTCCTTGGTGTCAGCTGCAGCAAGCAGGGAAAGCTGGCTCCTTCCCAAGGAATGAGCCCCAAAGAAAGATGATGTAAAAGCATCAGCGGAAGCAAAGGACGAGAGAGGGGTCTTTGCACAGGTTCCAGCCGGTTCATTGCAGGTGGAGACTCCAGGGACAAAGACCAGGGATAAGGGAGAACACGGTACTTTTTATGGGGGTGGAACAAAGGGAAACAACCAATGGGGATCGACTGAGGAGGAGGAGACAATGGAGGAATATCCAATAGGGATAACTTAAGGGAGGGAATTACATGAATAGACCAATGGGGCGTCGAAGAACTTTCCAGAACTAATACATAAGCAATTAAGGGAAATGTATTAACATAAGCTTACACATAAAACTGGGCGGAGAACTTCTAAACCAATAAAATTAAAACATGTAAACTGCTAGGAACATGGGAACTCGCCGTAACCGAGGGGTGAGTATTAGACCTTGGTGTTTGGGAAGCTTGTCCACCCATCCTCTGAATGTTCTGGTGCTGTGGCCACTGCTACAGGCACTGCAACATCTAACCAGCACTTAACTGTGAGGTGCTGTTGTGAGCTGATCCAACTTGGTGAATTTTGTGGTAAGGAAAGTGTCATGAAAAAATGGGAGTGTGTTTAGACTGGTGGAATCCCTCATTTTCCACCAAACTGATTTTTGCAAAGTAGTGTGTACTTGAACTCCAGAAGATCAGCAGCCATGAAGATGCAACAGTTCACTCTCAGATGTAGCTGATGGTCTCAGGAGCACCAATTTGCTAGACAGTTGCTTCAAGTTAGCTGGTCAAAAATGAGGAAAATCAAGGCACAGTTCTTGGTAAGCCAGGCAGTTGTGCTTTTCAGCTGTAAAACACAACTGCAAACTTCTTTGTTCCTGTAGGTTTCCAACCAAGTCAGATTGCTCTTATTAAAAGACACTCACCAAACTCTTCCTTGTCTGTTATAACCAGTAACTCTGCTGGTTTGAGTACTCACCTGTTTCAAACCTTAAAACCTATTTTACAATATTTAGGGGTTACAGAATTTTCTTCTTTATTCTGTGACAATTTTTTCATTTGCAGCCCTCTCCCACTTATAGAAAATAGTTGTCTTTTCATTGGCCACAGAAAGAAAAACAAGAGATTGACTTTAAATCTGGTACCGAACAAACTTCTCCTTAGAGGCAGGAGGCCCTGTTTGTGTCCTTTACTCAAACTGGGCAGAGTGTACTGGGAAAGTGATCAGCAAGTGATCCTAAAGCTCAGCCCCCACTGTGCTCGGTGTTTTCTGTCTTTGACTAGAAGTACCACCCAGCTGCTGTCCCAGCATCTCACCTGGAACCTGCTGTGTCAGTCAGTGTGCACAACAGTGAGCAGACTGGCCCTTTGGTACAGGTCTGAGAGGAAAAGGATGAACCTGAGAAACCTTTGTGAACTTTGACATGTGCTGGCGAGCTGAGGGCTCTCCTGCTGTCAGGGCTTCGGTGGGTTTGTGTGTTTTCTGTGGACAGGCTGTTGCACCAATTTAAAAATCAGTGTCTGGTCTATTTGCTTCTGAATTGTTGACTCTGTGTGAGCTTTGACTAATTTATTATCTCTCTTCTCAACAAAAGTTTGTAGATGTCAAAATTCATATATATCAACTTTGCGTAGGCATACACAATGTTCTGCTGTCTTGTTGTGATAAATAAATGAGGGATTTTAATACCTTGATATCTTTTGGAAAGACTTTGAGTCTTCTGAAAGGGGAAAGCAGACTCTTCTGTAGCTGACTCTGGCCAGCTAAGAAGAGCTGGTAACATATGTCACAGGAAGGGCAAAGGGATAAATATTCACCTTCAACTAGGAAAAGGGAACAGCTTGGGTTGTAGTTAACTCAACCTGAGCTCTTTGTATGGGGTACTTGAATACCTAGAGGGCCAACTGAGGCAGCTCAGAAACAAGAAGTTATGTTTTGAGAAATTGTGTAAGACTGATGAGATACTTGATAGCTGAATAAAAGCAAATGTGGTATCTGCGGTAACTGGAGAAAAACAGATGCATTATCTGCCTTTAAAATGGGAAGGAAAGGCAAAACTGAAAAGTTTTCCAGTGTATATATATATGTATGTATTAGATATGCAGATTTACAAGTTGCTATGCATTACCTGTTCATGCATATACCCATCAGCAAATGTCGGATAACATAATTCATAATGAGGCAGAATTACAATAAATTGCCTTAATTTGTTTGCCATATGCTAAGCATGCCCACATGTCCACACATGGATCAGCTGATGCACAATAACTTGGTGATGAGAAAAATTACTCATATGTCTTAAGGTTTTAGCACTTCTGAGTTACTGTCTGTGTGATCTCTTAACAACTCATTTTTGATCTGGTTTACCAACAAGAACTTGTATAGACTGACATCCATCTTAACTTTGTTACACAAAAAGAAAACAAAGCAGCTTAAACATTTACAAGCAAATTTCTATTAGTATATTACTGAGTATTTAATCAGTACTTCTGTTTTCTCATGTGCTTAATTTATTGTCCAAGCAGTAAAATTTCAAAAAGATGTGTTTAAAATTAATTGAGATGTCTGATGAAATCACAGTGTAAATATAGAGTATTAAGATTTAAAGTTAAGGCTACTTGTCCATTAGAACTATACAGGATTGAAGAATGAATCTCTGAATTATGTTCCTGTTCTCTTATTAAAGATGTGTTTTTCAGTGAGGGGTTGAAGGTCTTTGTTCTAAGGTACCTTAATTTGTCAGGTTACACAGCAGATACCTTTTAACAGATCTGGTACTTCTCAGGTGATGTTTCACCCTCTTGGGCAAAAAAGAGCTAAGTCATTTAGCACTTACTGCATACTAGTTCCATGCTGTTTGCTGCTCAGAAGTTTAAAAAAAAAAATTGAAGAAAAAGGGGTGTTTCTATTCTATGACTGGAAGATTTAGGAAGCTTTTGAAATTATGATTGGTACTGGCAAATTTTTCTGTTGCTGTTTCTACATTTTAAATTATCTCATTACTGTGTTTTCTACTACAAAGTTCTTTTGTTTCAATATTGTGATACAAAATTTGCCATGATGACAGTGTGGTCTTGCAAGCTCAGTTTCAGTATTCTGTAAAATCTGCTGAGGGCAGAAAATAAGCCTCTGGAATGAGAGCTGCTCTGTCCTAATTGCGATATTCCAGCTGGGACTGTGACTGTGTATTCTTCAGAGTAGTTCTGATTTGCCCCAAGGTATTTGTGTCCCAAAGCATGTGTTAAACTTTTTAAGGATAATAACTTTACTGAAAAGCTTGCTCAGTAATTTTACTGTTAACCCCCCAACATTGTTAATACAGTATTGCATCAGAAATTGCTAGACTTCTCACAGCCTTCTAAAATTGTATTCGCTGAAGTTTACTGTTTGCTTCCTTGGAAACCAGTAGTTGTTTCCACATTTTGAGTTTAATACCCATCCTAGAAGTGCGTTATGGAAGTCAAAATAAGTTATGCAAGAGGTTGTCAATGTTGTATGTATTTTTCTTTGCTCAGTCTATTTCAGGTAGATAGTAATGTCTATTTCATGAGAAATAAGGGCAAGGTTTCTACTTATTTAATTCTCTTTTTGCATCCAGAGTGGACTAACATGAATACTGAATTCAGAAACAGTGGTAAAATTTTAAGAATCCTGCGTTCTCATAGTCCCCTTAAAAAAACCAAAAAAAAAAAAAAAAAACCCAAAAAACCCTAGAAAAACCGCTGCAAAAAAACAACCACCTGATCAGGTATTAACCAAAAGTCACTTCTTGTTTCAGTGAGATAGAATGGTTAACAGTATGGTATGCAGATAATATAAATAAGAAATTACATTTTAAGAGGATAACTTTATATTGATCAGTCTTGGTACACCTTAAAAGTGGCTGTGTGAAAAGATGTGTAGGAACCAGTTCATATAAATGGACACTAGTCTGAAATCTTTGTTTAAAAGGAAAACAAAAAATCTGGTTTAATACTCATTGTGAGACATTTAGGTAGGGTCTGCCCTTTCCTCTCCGAGTACCGTCAACTTTACAGAGTCTACACATAAAGTCAGTATTAAGAGCTTGGCCTTTGAAAATAGACAATATTTTCAGCTCTCATGGACCAGAGGCTGGCCTTTGTGGGGCTTTGCTTGCCTCGCATGCCTATTAAAGACCAGTCTTGAGGCATAGGCAGAGGATAAGATTGCCCAGCTCACTGAGCAGCTGGAGCCAAAACAATGTTTGTCCTTGTTGCTACTCTGGGGAGTCACTGCCTCGGCATTCATTATCTCAGTGGTAACAGAGGGGGAAAGTGGCTTCTCTGGAGCTCTTTTTCTGTTCCTATCATTCCTTGCCTGTTGCTGCCTGCTCCTTTCTCCTCTTTACTACACCTCTAGAAGCCTCGGACCAATGCAAACATATCTTTCATCCTTAATTACATCTAGCCTATGCTTTTATTTTAAGCCAGTTGACCTTAATCTTGCAAATTCTTAAACTCATTAGGGCCAGTAATATTATGTGTGTAGGTTTTCCTGATTATTTCAGTCAACTGGCTAATATATAGAAGTATTGCCATGATGAAATGTCTAGTGAGAGTTTTCTTAGGATGGTAGTTTATATAAAAATCATGGTTAAGGTTCATTTATATGTATCTTCTACTATAACAGGTCTTCTACCTTAGATATAATCAAGCAGAATTTTCCTTTTAAACAGAAAATTTCCAACTTAAATTGATATTTACAGCTTGAAATTCCAGCATAATATCTCTGTGGGTGAGCAAAAAAAGATCCGTATCCAAAAGCATCAATAAATCGATTATGTGGTGTTTGTGCTCAGATGCCTCTCCTGTTTCTGGCTGCACAGCAGTTGTGTGTTACCGGGGGCCTTGCATGTGGCAAGCCATACTTCTGAGATGAATAAAGTGTGATGTTACTCCAGCAAGTGTGCAGGCTTCGTCCTTCCAGCGGCTGACGTCACCGTGAGCACGGAGCCCTCCCACTCCTCCTTGGTAATTGATGGTGACGGGCTCTCTGCTGAGCTGTCCCTGACATAGGGGCTGAATCAGATCAACAGCTGAGACAAACCGCCAGCAAACAGTCCTGCTCCGTTTAGACAAAAGCTGGGCCCTGTAAACCAGGCCTGAGAAGTTCAGGTATTTCCAATAATGGTCAGTGCAGGCTGATTCGCTGAAGTTTTCGCTGGTGCGCTGCTTTGCGTCGGAGGTTTTGCTCCTGTGAGAAGTGTTGCTGCTGCTGGAAGGGCTGGCCTGCTTGGAGTGAGGCTGACATGCTTGACAGACACCTGATGTCTCCTCAAACTAAGCACATTGCTCCTGGGGTAAGCATATATGGAAGGAGTGCAGGCCAGATGCTCGGGGAGCCCTTTAATTTTACAATGTAGAGGCTGGCTTGCAAGCGAACTTTAAAATTACAGTAAAAATGTTTCACTTTGTTCTCATTTAGCCAAGCTGAAATGTTTTGGAGAAATGTGCCAACCTTTTTGTGGAAGTCCAAACCAGACTTTTGAGCTTCCTTTTTTTGAAACATACTAACTTGACTTACAGTTTGGAAAAACTGTAAAAAAATGAGTTGAGGGGGAGGGAAAGCAGGTGGCTGCTGCTGAGGGCTTTTATCTCTAACCCTATTAAAGTAGTTAGAAGTAGCTTGCTGTTTGTTCCGTGGTTTTGGGGATTGTGCTGAATTGTTTTCTTCTCAATATGAAAGCAATGGGACTCTCTGCTGGCAGTAGCTTGAAGTACATTCTCTCTACAGACACAAACGTTATACTCTCTGTTGTTTTTGTTTGGGTTAGGTTCCTGAGTTTTGGTTTGGCAGCATTTGACCAGGTATGTGTATTCTGGGGCCAGGGACTTTTAGTAGCAGACATCCCACTACAGCTGTGCTGTGAAATGAAATTTAAATAGATGACAAATATTATTTTTAAAGTTCTAATGGATGTGCTTTCTCTTTTTACATTGTATAAAATAAAGGATGGAGATTAAAATAAAATTAACATAAACATAAATTTAAGCTGAACGTTTGGCTTAAGGCTGCTTCTTTCTGTAATGCTTATGAGAGATTTGAATAAAGTTCCAGTAAAAGAACAGTACCTTAAGCATGACAGTAGCTTTCCGGAGTTATTCTGAGAGAACTCAGGGGCACTGTCTTGCGTAACAGCTGCTCCACAGTTTTTTTCTAGGAGGAAATCAGATTTGGATCGTTACTATTCCTGGGTTATTTAGGGATCTCCACACAGAAAACTGATTAATTGTTGCTAATATCCATTCTGTTCTCCTCTTATGGACAACTTGTCTTTATGAACAACTTCTTTTTACTCCAATTAGACTATGCTCTTATGTTTGTGGGGGAAGTAATGCAACAGGGGGTCTTACAGGAAGTGTGCCATGAAGCAGGAAAGGGTACAACTACTATACACAATTCCACTGGACTTATTTTCAGCATGAATGTTCAGGATAGTAGAAATCAGTTACTAATAGAATCACAGAACCATTTATCTTGGAAAAGACCCTTACAGTCATCAAGTTCAGCCATAGCTGTAGCTGCCTTTAGTCTTTTTTTATCTAATTAATATAGTAAAAAGCTTAAGTCTTTATGTTTTAATTTATATACAAGCAATTATTAGGAGTTCTGATGAATAATATGTTTTGGGCTTCTCTGACAGTCCCAATATAAGTAGGGAGAAACTGGAACATAGCTTTTTTGGCGGGAGAAAAGTTGTTGTAAAATAAAAATTTAAAAAAAAATCAAACTGGAGAATATTGTTTTCCTAAAGAGAAGCAGTCTGATGTTGAAACTTAGCACAACTAATGTACATGTTTCCATGCAGCATTTTCATCCTTCTGTCTACTGGTTGTCAAATAATGTCCTCAAGGAGAAGCTGTGTTTTTCTGGTCTATCAAGGAAAATGAAGTTTTTCCCTCATGTCACATCACAAAGAAGTCCAGGTTCTATTTTAGCATGATAATAGAGGTCCTGTTAGATGGAGGAAGAAGTTATTGTTTAACAGGGTAAGGGGATCGCAGGGAGTGGTGCTGTGGATGTACAGCCCTTGTGAACTGAGGAGCAGCGAAAGATAGGTGAAGTGAAACACAGATGGAAAGGAATAAAAGCAATTCAGCCATGTACATGGATTTCTCAACATTTGGTCAACACTCCTTTCAAAGTGATAGTTGATGACTGTTCTGTTCATGTTTTCTCAGTTTTTATTCTAGTCTCCAGATATGTAATGAGGAGAAGACTATTTAGCTTTGCTAATGTGAATTTTGGCTGTAGTCACTTCTTGTTCAGAGGCATTTTACAGGAAGCTGTGCTTGCAAATTAGCATTTTTTTAGCAGTACTAGTCCTCAGACATTATCTAATCCAAAAAATGAATTGTTTAAATATCTAGGAGGAAAGTAATCAGAAAGATTAAAGAAGAGATAGAGCTTGAGAACTGTCATATTGTTGGCATGAATAGTTAAGTAAATTTATTATTGATGACAGTCCTTGAGTGGCAGTTGTTGCACCAAAAGTAGATTCAAATTATATAATTGACCAGAACTTCAGGTAACTATTTTATAGGTACGTTTTTCTAAATTTTCAGATTTCAGGATGTCCCTTGGAACAAGTTGACCTCTGATGTATTCAAGTTAATTAAAATGTTATAGGAGGATGAAATGAAAGAATTCTTATTGCATAACCTCATACACTGATACATTTTCATCACCAACACAGTCATTGTAACATAGAAATTCTGAAGTATGGAAACTTCAGTAACTGCCAGAAAGTGTAAGGACATTTTGTCCTTTACTCACCCTCTATGCAGAGAAGTGGCACCCTGCCTTTTTCCAATTTACCCAAATTTACCTGAATTTGTGTTTTTAGCAGCAGTGAAATATATATTTGCTGCTGATATTTTTTATTCCATTTTCAAATAGCAATGAACAAGCCTAGGAATTCATAAACTTGAAGGGCAAATTCTGCTATTTGCTTCCCAGGATCCCTGGTGTGGAGCTGCCACAAAAAAAAAGGCTGTAAAAGGACAGGAGGTAAAGTGCCTTGAAACTTCAATTGCATTCAGATATCCATTTTATAGGCTGTTAAACCACTGCCGTGCTTTATTTCAATATTTTTACTTTTTTTTTTGCTATGGGCCAAAATACAGAAGATGCCAGAATTTTGAAAATAGGTTGTCTAATTACATCTGAATATATAAATTTTTGCAATATTTTAATTACTGATCCCCAACGTCCTTTGTTACAAGTACAGTATTTCTTTACAAGTTTTTTTGCACCACTGGTGCTGCATGTACACAGCCCAAAAGCCTGTGGTTTATACTGTGCTCATAGCTGCTTAATAACAGCAACCTGTGTTCTGTGACAACGATGATTTGAAAATTTTCTGACTGAAATGTTTACATTTTGCTCGTGGCATCAGCTTATATTTAAACAAGCTGCTGAGTATTAAAGCGTACGGACAGTCTTTGTATAACAGCTCTGATTTTTTAGGTTTATTTCCTAAGACAAGATTTATGCAATCCCACTTTCCATCTGTTAGTTGTGCTTCTCAGGAACTTCAGTGGCCGATTTAAACCAGTCTTGCAGAGGTCTCAGAAGTACTGAGTGATTATAGCAGAACTTCTTGGGGGCTGGAGGAGCTGTTAAAGCCATTTCCTCAGCGTGCCAGTGTGGGAGATGTAGGACACTCTCAGGCCTCCTCTGGCCTCCGAAAGGCAGCATCCATCCAGCTGAGGAGCACAACTTTAAGTCTGCAACGGATCAAACAAACGCTCTCTCTTGTTCAGCTCACGGAAAGGGAAGTTTGGGGAGGGGAGCTGAGGGTACAGAGCATGTGGTGTGTAGGGAAAATGAGAGAGAGCTGAAGGTATTGTGGAGGTGTGTGTGGGAACCCAAGCTTCATTACTTCTGCTGTCACTAAACAACTTTTTTTTTCTTCAGCTCATTTCTGATACATTGCATTTTGCAGTATTTTACTGGGTATAAACATCTCTTTTTTTCTGAATGTTTTGCGGCTGCAAATCTCAGGTCGATGATTTATAATATTCATCACTTAAAAATCATTAGCTGGCTAGTTAATGGTATTGGTAGAATATTAGTATCAGAAGAAAATATAATTTTAAAGCTCTGATAGTAATTCTAGATATAAAAGTTAAATTCCACTTTGAGTAAGCTCATGCTGACCAAAGGATTCCTGTAGAAAGACTGGCTTACAGATGCAGTAATTGTAATTTGGTGTCTTCTTGGTTTGACAGAGTCCTCAGTCAAGTATGCATTATCATTTCTGTGCAATTCCCACGGCCTTGTAAGTACACAGTTCAGCAGCTCTCCTCACCAGGATAGAGTTTCCTCATCAGGATAGAGTTACCTTGAAAATCTCTGTGACCAAAACATGCTTGGGCTTTACAATTTTCTCTTATTAGAAGCCTTACAATTGCGGGTGGACGAAAAGACCTTTGAAGGTCCCTTCCAAAACAAAATATTCTATGATTCTGTGATTTTGCTTATTTTTTTAAGCAACATCAAGTGACTGGTATTTGTTTGAAAGGTTCTGGTTGGTTTTCTTCATGTCACATTTGCATAAACTTTATCATTCTTGTAAAAAGATAAAGTAGTTTCTATGAGCTAACAGTGAAACAAGTATTTTCAAACCAAAGTATTATTTGAAAGTCATCTCTTCAGTATTTGCTCACTAGAAACTTTTAATGAAAATACATACAAGGCATTGAAAAAAGTAATGTTTGAAGTTTTAAAATACTGCTTTTCTGCAATATTTCCTGTTTGTCTTGGAAACAGGGTCGCTTTGGTGTGTAAGAAACAGGTTAACACTTGATTACATAATAGTTTGAATAGCTGATGCTATGGTGGAATGCTGGAAAAGGTGCTTTCAAACTAAGCACTTTTGTAACTTCCTGCAGTATTCAGAGTAAATCAGTGAGTTCCCAGGACATCATGATATTTTCTGGCTGAATGTTTTCTGTCACAAAAATGGGATCAGATTCTATCACTGTGATTTCACATGGATCTCCCAGCTTCACTAGAACTTGTGTAGACATAAACAAAGCAACAAGGATCATAATGGCAGAGGTATTTTATTTTAGGAGAAGTTTAAGGTGTAAAAACGAAGCTGCTGGAGAGAATAATTTCCTTCTTAAATTTTAAAAGCAACTTTCTGCATTGATGGTGGTTTGTGTAAATCCGTTATTCTGTTCATGTCATGGACAGCACAATATACAACTTCGGTTCAGTTTCATGAGTTTAGGAGACGAGGAGAAATTCTTGCCTCTTGGAATTCAAAATACTGTCTTTTTATAGGTTGCTACCATATTAAGATCAACAATTATGGATTTGCTTAGAATTTATATATTATTGACTATTTTTCAACATGTTAAATCAAATGTCTAGCAAATATTTTGTACTTAGGAGGAGTTTCTCAGTGACTTAAGAAATCTTCATCCAATGCACCTTAGTATCATAGATTTGAACCTACAAAAGATAGTGGGGAATGACTTGTGAAACACAGGAACACATTGACCTTTAAAACTCTCACCAGGGTGTAGAAAATGGCTGAATGCCTTTCCTGGAGTGTGAGAGTCCTGCAGTCTTGGACAGAAGGAGAGCTCAACACAGAAATGCAGTTAGAGATATGCTCTTTGCTCTCATGCACAAGCCTTCAGTGCTGTCAGCTTTGGGGGAACCAGGCTGTTCAGAGCATTCTTTTTATGAACAATGATCAGAAATTATGGCAAGAGGGAGGGAAAAAATGTGCAAAACAGAAAAATGCAACTGAAAAATCACATTTTTACATTTTACAGTTATATCTAGATTATAACAGAGAAAAAAAATGTCATTTCAATGTAGAAGAGGAAAGACCTTTGCACCTTCTTACTCTCTGCCAAGTATTCACCTTCTTACTCTCCGCTAACGAGATCCTGTTAATTTCAGCGGACAAGGAAGATTGACTGAAAGTACCTTACCTTCACAATGCATCTCATCAGGGCAGTTCTGAACATGTTGTTGTAACATGTTGCATTAATTCTCTGTAAGGAGAAACCCACTGCACTTATTTAATCCCTTGCATTGCAAACTGCTGTCTCTGCTTAGCTGACATGCTGGTTCCTCTGGCCCTGTTTTCACTGCAACACACTGAGAGTTCCTAGCCAGGGTTACACATCTGGCTCCCTGCTCATTAAACTGAAGTACATTTCTGTTGTGCCAGGGTGGCACCCAGCCTCATAGGTGAGAGAGCCATTACAGCAGCACATATGCTGCCTAAATTCCACTTAATTCCTTTTTTGAGCTCTGAAGTGGGTCCCAAGAGATACACAGTCCTTTCTGCAGAGACAAGTTTTCCAGGTTTCACATTTCACCAGAACTCATTTCACTGGAGCTTGTTAAATTGCACAATCTAGTCCATGAAAAATTAAACATAATTAATCCAGATTTTAGGATTGCAAAAATCTGTGACCACCAGAAATATTAGAGGTTTCAAAAACAGTAAAAATGAGAAATGGGAACTGAGATTTGAAGAAGTGATGAGGCCAAAGAAACCACAATTTTTGGTGATAGTAATTTAAATTGATGGAATTGTGGAGTGATGCCTTGTGCCAAAAATGCATAAACAAAGGCAAAGTGAGCCAAATAACTCCTGTGGCCTGCTGTTGTGGCTCTCCTGGTTAGATGGATTTTATTTTCTGGAATGAGAACAGAATTTGGAGGTATCAATAGCTCAAGCACTTCTATAAATGTGATTTTGAGATATGGTTGGGCATTTTAAAAACCAAAACCATTTTAAAGGCACAGGGGCTCAGACTGTTCCTCCGTGCACTATCAGTTACTAAGTTAATACCCTGAGTATGGAATTGCACGGCAGTTGTCGCAGAGGACAGCCTCTAAGTGGATCACAGCTTTCAGGACGTGGATGTGGCCAGAGGGTAATATTCCTGGTAGTCTGGAGTAGCTCCTGTGCACAGTTACGAGCCAAAGTTATTCCTCAGCCTCCAGGTCTGGGCAGTCAGCATCTGGCCATGATGGAGCTGCCCATGGCACTTGAAACATTTCAGTGCCCCCAGAGGCAGAGTGCCGAGTGTGAGAGGTGAAAGCCTTTCACTGAGATTGAAACCGCCTCTTTAATGTTGCATTCACGTAGGGGTAACACTATAGAGTTAAATCAGTAACTTTTCAGTGGAAAGATGTATTTTTTAAGGAAAAATAGCCAGCACAAGCTGTTTTTAAAGTGTTGTATAAGTTTTGTATGTTCTACTTCAAGATATTAAGCACAAAGCTCTGTGAAGGTTGTTTCTGTTATTGATATTCTTGTGCTCAAATGTATATTCATTTCACTTTTTGTATTTAGTAAATATAGCAAAGTGAAAATTATCTCCTTTTTAATCCTCAGGGTATTGCTTCTTTTAAATATGGTTGTTGAATCCATTTTTTCTTCCAACCACTTAAAATTCTGACAGAATTTACAGCTGTTTCAGAAGTGTTTGGCAGCACATTCAGCTGCAGGTGACTTCTGTGACTATCCTAGACCAGCAAAAACACGTTGAGCACTCGAACTGTTCTTTGTGTGTCTGTCCCTGTTCTCTGTGTTTCACTGCAGCAAGGCTTTGAGAAAACAATGTTCCACATGACTCTATATCACATGTAGAAAATAAAAATAAAAAATCTTGCCCACACATGGGAACAATCACCTATGGGCAGATTTTCCAACTTTATAGCATTTATAGCACCTCTCCAATAGCTCAGTGATGCAGAGGACTCATAATACAACAGGTATTTGTATTATGTATCTGTAATACCAATGGTTTCAAACACTCATTGTGAGTTGGGTTAAATGTTTTAACATCTGACTGCAGGGAGAACAGCAGCTTGTTATTTCTGTGACACTGTGAGAGCATACTCACGTTATCTTTCAGTGCAGCAGGAGATAGCATGTGCCCCTAATGTATGTATGTTTACAAGTTGAGAAGTTAAGTCTGCTGTTAATGTTATCACTGCTGTATCCTGAAATAGAAAAGTGCAGGCAGATTGGATTGTGTTAGAGAATGGTAACCATAATAACCAATAACAATCTGCAAATGATAAGCAGCTTTAATGTTTAAAAATAAAATTTATATAGCATTCCAGTACTTCCATGGGCATACTTTCAGATTTTATTATTCATTCATTTTGGGTTTGGTTTTGAGATTTAAGATGTGACATTGATCTTAAGGAAGTGTTTCATTATTGCATCTTGAATTAGTTGGTTTATTATATACCTAAATTAAATCTCACAGAATAAAATTTTACTTAACAACCCTCTTTCAGATGTACACCATCTGTAAGGGAGAATTACAAGCATCCTACGTGATGTATAGAGTTTTATGGAAGGAGATGGACTTTGATTTTATGGCTGGATGTAAAATGGATACATTCAGAAAAGAAGTACAAAGTCTTCTGGAAATGAATGCAGAGCATCTTGGTAATTTGGAATCTGCACCGTGTTCGGGGATGCTGCCCAACATGTCTGCTGATATGAAAATTAAACAAACACAACCTCCCCCCCCGCTTTTAACTTGCTCCAGACCATGCTATTTTGTTTGAGGGATGCTTTTAAAAGAAAGGAAGGTATCATTCAAGAGAAGGAAGAGATCCAAATTGTGTCCTGGCCCTGCCATCCCCCTCCTTGCCCACCCCCAGCACACAAATAGGGGTGTTTAGCAGGAGTCTGGGAAGCTCCAGCTGAGTTACTTAACCTGTCATGAGCAATGTCGTGCTATGAGCAAGCTGGTAACTCTTCTGGGTTAACATGTTCTCAGTCTTCCTTGCTGAGACAGTCCTATAATTTTCATAAAGCACTTGGATGTTTCTTAGAACATGGAGTCCTGTTTCAGTTATTCTAAACTGCTGAGACACTGCATTTAAAACCTCACTGTGCTCGTAGAGTTACAGTGGCAATGAGAAGAACTGGAAAAGACCCATTCTTCTAAATGTGCTGATGTCCAGAGGACCAAGGCAGCCTGGGCTTCAGATCCATGCTGTAGCTCTTTCAGGGCAGTAACACTCCTGAAGAATTAAGTTTATGCTGCTCAAAGTGTGTTGCCCACAGTTAGAGTGACCACTATGGGAGAAAATCAATGGGAGAGCTCAAATTCATAGGAAAAATGAAAAAATTAATTGCAAATCATCATTTTCACATATAAGTAACCTTATTAAGAAATTATTCAGTGCTGTTGTGGGATGGGATGGGATGGTTTAAATGGAGGGTAATTAAAGTGAAATAGCTCTTGCTCTGGCATCCCATATGTGAGAGGGAACAAGTTATTCAGAGTTTTTTTGGCAGAAATTCCTTTCAAATGAAACATTCACATTTACAAGAGACAATTCTTGTTGCTAGCTGTGTAAAGGAGTTACAAGCTGTTGACATTCTTCACTGGAATTTGAATTTGAATCTGAATTAGGTAAGAGAGAGTCAATTGCTTTCCATTAGAGTTCCTGAAGAAAAAAATGTTGTTACTGTTGGATACAAGTTGAAAGATTCTTGTTTATCAAGAAAGGTCTGTTTAGTCTATTAACCTTGACAACCATGTCAGCATTTTTTTCTGTTTGTTTTCCCAAAGGCACTGTGTTGAAGTACTATGATATACAATGCTATTTATAGTGTAGACAGTTCATAGCTATGCTTAAAAGACATGGGTCAGGGTTTAAATACCAGAGTTAAATGCTATTCTCTTTGACAATCTGAAAAGTCATTGTGCTTAATCCTTGAAAATTAAAATGGAGAGATGGAATCCCTAAAATATCAATGTAAATCAGACTTTTTTTAAATTAATTTTTTAGGCTTTCACAGAGTGGTTGAAGTAAAAAGGAACCTCTAGAGCTATACCAGTTACCTGCTCAGAGCAAGGCCACCTAGAGCTGGTTACCCACAACTTTGTTCAGATGGCTTTTGAATATCTCCAAGGATTGAGACTCCACAACCTCCCTGGGTAATCTGTGCCAGTGCTCTCTCACCCTCACAATAGAATAAAAATATACAACAAAACAAACCCTATCACCACCTATATTTCAGTTAATTCTCATTGGTTTTTGCATTTTCATTAGGAGTCACTGAGAGGAGTCTGGCTCTGTCTTCTCTACTCCCCTACCACGAGATACTATACACCAATGATTTTTATGAAAGGAAAAAAAATTTGGGGAAGTAATCAGCGAAAACAAAGTCCACATATATTGACACACCTGTGTTTGTACCTGTTTGCCTCTGTTAACACATGATTAATATTGCTGTTGCTGTCTTGGCTTCTACAGATGAGCAAGAGTTGCTTTTAAAGTGCTTGCATGCAGTAGAAAGCTGAAAAAGTGATTTATTTTATCCTTGTGATTTACTTCATCATTTCAGATGGTAGTCTTGACTCTCACAGTCACAGTACTTTATTTTTCTTCAGTCTGAATGTTGGTTCTCAAGGCCCAGTCTTCATCAAGTCATGTTTGTGTAGCTCTCTGTCACATATCTGCAAGAACATGTCCTTGCTGGAAAGTGCCAGTGGGGAAGAGGAGCAATTACACCCTTAGCTTTGTTTCCACCTTCCATTTTTTAGACCTATTTCTGTGGTTTTGACACTTTCTGCCTTTATCCCAATTCCATTACTATCCCAAAAATAGGATAGCAACTTTGTCTCTTGCTGAAGTCTCCAACTTACGTGTTTTCCAATGGCCCATATTTGCTTGATCAGCCGGTTCTGCCCAGGCATCGCATCTCAGCATTTCTGCCCTGGTCCACACCATTCCACTCCTCCCTGGTTACCTCCTAGCTTTAGGCTAGTCAGGTAGCCAGCGGTGTCTCTGAAGGTCTTGTCAAATCCTATTTTTCTCCCTGCCTACCATGAACATTTTTCTTGCACAACCTTAATTCCTGTCTTCTGGCCTAGCTTCTAGACTCTCCTCACTGAGAGACCCAAAATGGGTCACACTGCTTCCATCCATCCTTGTTCTGCAACCTGGTTTTCTGCTTTTCCCATCCCACCACCTCTCCAGCCCCATTGTTCACAGATTCCTTTTTCCAGCCTCTCTCTCCCTCTCCACGCCTCCCTCCCACTCCCCTATCTCCTCCACTTCACTGCTCGCTCTTTCTGTGTGGATCATGGCATTCTGTCTGCAAGGGTCAGCACTGGTGAGACAGTGCCCACCCTCTGCTTGGCAGCCCCTTGCCACACTAAATTACCGGGGGAAGGATGTGCAGCAAAAACCCCGTGCTGTCCCTTAGCTGGGAGTGGAGCACAGGTCATCCAGCAGTGCTTTGCTAAGTTTAAACATCCTCAACATGGGTGGCATTTTTTCAGACTTTTAACTCTTGAACCATAAAAGCTATGTGCACATTTGCTTTGTGGAGCCCTAAGACAGACTTTGGTACCTGTCATGATGTTTCAATTGAAGAGAGCAATGAGCAATTCAGCTTATTTACTGTCCAAGCTGCCAGACTATGGCTGCTTGTACTGTCTGTAGCGAGAATTACTTGCGACATGAAAGTCACTTATGGTGACAGTCTGAATAATGCCCTGTGTTGAGTATACGTGAACTGCAATCCTCCCTGATTTCATATTCATTCCCAAAGTACAGGAGCTGATGAAATGATTTAAAAAAAAAAATTATCATAATTTTTAATGCATAGAAAGCAATATGCTTTCCTTATTTTTGATGTTATGAGTACTTGTAACGTTTCTGCTGTTTTTTTTTCCTCCAAATGTACTTGTGGGAGCCATAACCAAAAGGGAGCAATCAAGCTACAGCACCCAAATTCCAATGGCTTACAAGAGCTGTATCAGACAAGCAAAGTAATGTGTGATGACAGTGGCTTTGCCTGGTATTGACAGGTGTGGTTTCACACTAAAAACACTGTGCAGGAAAGCTTAGGCAATTACATTAAAGCTAATAAGTGTGTGTGACCACGCTCGTTCAGCATCAGTAGGAGCAACCAACTTGGACAAGTGATTATTGCATTCCAGTAAAGGTGTCTGATGCCTGTTAGCCTCCATGCAGGAATGGTGCATGTTTTTACTCTCTGGGAACGCACTATTATGATATTATTCGTTTGAAGCATAATTTGCAATTGATATAATGCGAAGTGACCAGTTCAGCTGACAGATTAAACTAATGCTGTTTTGTAAACATATGGTTGGAAATAAAATTAATGTCTTTTGATTTCTAATTTGCCCTTTCCAACCATTTTCTTGGGTTTAACTCTGCTTGTAGATACATACAAGAACTTAAAAAATCCAGACTCATGAGTCACATCACATATAGTCAACGGAGGACTAAAGGTCTGTTTTGACAGAGAAAGCAGATTGAGAGAAGAATATCCTACTAACTCATGCAAAGAAACTGAGGTAGTCAAGACAAGATCTATTTAAAATAAGCAGGGGATCATGCAAGGGAAGGAACAGGGAAGATATTTACAATGTTTTTGAACTATTTCATTTGCTGCTTTTGTTAGGAAAGAGGTCTTGTTCTCTTTCTTCTGTGAAGAGAAGGAAACTGAGTAGCCCAAACTGGTTTTCAATGTTATGTGTGTTCATGGTATCGTGTCATGAGATGTGTGTATTATATTAACTTGATTATAGGTAAAAATGGGCAAGCATACACCCACATGTTTCCTCCTTAAGACGTTGCGTATTCCATATTTTTTCTTAGTGCTTATGTATAGTTCTGGTTGTAGGATATAGTGCTAGCAGCAGTATGAACTATAAGGAATTGAGAGGACTGAGCGGAGAAGGGATGGGTTTCATAGTGCTGTTTGAAAGCAGTTTTGGTCAGTGTTACTGGATGCTGACTGATGGCCTCTTCCTCAGTTGTAAAGAACAGCCTTTCCCAGAGGGCAATATTTCTGCATGCCTGGTTTACTTTATGCTGTATTCCTAAACTATCTTTAATGGGATCTATTTTTAAACCCCATTTTAATATTAGTTTGAGAATGCAGTTGGTGAATTAGTCTCTGAAGTCTTTTAGTGGTTTTATCCTGCTCTTTGGCTGCTTTTAGTCCTTCTCGCCTGCTCCGCCTGGACTAGAAGTTGGCCAAGAGTGAGGTGGGTCCTTGGGTTCTTCTGTTCCGGTGTGGTACTGTATGCTGGATCCGCTTCCCGTGCACTGGAGGTAGCGGGTGTAACTTTTCAGTTACCTGAGTGCCATTGTGCTACAGAGATAAAGTTACACCGTGTTTACAGAGCAGTCTGGGACTAATCAGTGGCAGGAAGCAATGAAGTGAGTGAAACATAGTAAAGGGAAACTATTCTGGGCTGTTTGTTTGCTTGTTTGTCTTTCAGAAGAGATTTTTTCTTTTTTTTTTTTTTAAGAGCTAGATAGTGAGATAGCTCCACNTCCCGCAGCGCCCCGTCTGGAGCTGCCCGCACCGCCCCGCAGCGCCCCGTCCCTCTGCCCGCACCTCCCCGCCCCGCCCGGCTCCGCACGGGCGCGGGGCTGCCGCTGCCGCCCGCGGAGTTTCGCAGTTTTCCATGCCGCCGGTCCCGCGGCCCTCGCAGCAGAAACTCCCGAGTTCGTGCCCGAGAGCCCCGGTGCCTCAGGAGCAGCCCAGGCGTGGGAAAGCAGCCTGGGAAGCCTGCCCGGCTGGGACACGGGAGCTGAGGATGCAGTGGAAGATCTGACTTCAGGCGACTGGGCGCTCTGGGCAACTGGTGTCAGACTGTGAAGGTGTAACTATGTACCTTTTTGGCAGCGAGGATTACGAAGCGGTAAGATGTAAACTAGGGGTTTCTTTTTCTCAGTTGTTACTTACTTTTAATGGTCCTGTCTCAGAGTTTATTGGGCAGCTTTGAATTTCTGTCAGTACCATTTTGTCTGTGGTTGAAATTTCATATTCACCAATTCGCTTGCTTTTTAAATAGGACATTTTTCTTCAAGTTCTTCAAGTAGTGAGATACTATTTGCTAGATAAAATTGAATTTGCTTTCCTTGTCCTGTTTATCGCATTCTGGTGATATTGAAAATATTTAACTACTTAGCATTATGAGGCTGATTGGACTTTTGGAGTTAAGCAAACCCATGCTTCCAAATAATTCAGAATTTGTCTCATACTTGTAATGTAGATAGACTACAAGGAGCTTATGGAACTGGCCTTAATAGTGTGTTTGTGGAGATGTTGCCAAACCATTTCTTTTGTACAGTTCAAAGCATGTCATTGTAATGTATTGCAATGTCCATCAAAAGAGCTAGCTTAAAAAAAACCCCAAACACACCCACATTAATATCTGACACTCTTTACTTTAGTATGTGTGTAAAACAGTGTTTGAAATAAGTTGATGATGTCAGAGAGGACCAGAAGGAAACCACTAATAGCTCCACACTGTTCCATGATGTTGTGAGCTGACATAAAAGTTTACAATTTTGCAGCCTGTGGTTCAAGTGCTATGTTGTAAGCAAAATGGATGGATTCTTCCACCCACACATTTGTGACAGAGTCCAAATCTGCGGAGCTTTGGGGAAAAATGACACTGAAAAATATCTATGAACTCTACTATAGGACGTCAAAATAAATTTCACATGCTAAAAAGTGGCACATTCTTTGCATATAACTGGCAATTGCAAATGTTTTGTTTTGATTATTAAAGTTGCTCTTTGAAGTATGAAAGGGCCTTTTATGGCAGTCTGGATTCTACAACACATTTCAAGGAATTAATTTAGTTATTTTGGATTCTTTTTCTCTTTTTTTTCCCCCTTTTNTAGATAGTGAGATAGCTCCACGGGTTTCTGCAGCACTGTCAGAGCAGCGAGGGGTACGTGTGAACCGAGCTCCCCGCGCTTCACCCAGTGCTGCCGGCTCGCCCGGCCGCAGCAGCTGCCCCCTCCGCCGCC